>MU733174.1:63762-103314 GCA_026770625.1 Nicotiana glauca
CCCTAGGTGGGTTATTCCCCGTAAGCAGGTTAGTGGTCGCATGGTTGGCGAAGCTTCTGCGAGGAATTTTATTGGTTGTTCGACAAGGAGATCGGTCGGGCGAACTCTAAAATGGTGAAATGATGGCTTCAAGCTAAGTAGGAGAGTCCCACTGCTTGTGATTGGGCTGTATGATTAACTACTTGGGTGATTTCTGGTTATTAGCATATTGATGGGTTATTTCAGCTATAAGAAAAGACCATAAGTGGTAATTCGAGCAAATGAATTGTTGGAAGCATGCCATGGTTGGCCTTATTGGCTCATGTTCGGACTAGGAAAAAGGTTCAGGGTTTATGCCTCGTATAGATGCAGGTTTCAGAGGAAGTGATTTCGCCGGGTGCCTCGCCGAGAGAGTATTCGTGTGTTATAAGATCTATGGAATAAGTTATATTCGGGGTCAAGACATAGCGGGTGGCTTTCAATAATGGTCCCAGTGAATTCAGAAGTTAAAATGTGGCGCCCGATGATTCCAAGCCTATAAGTACAGTTAAGAACCAAGCTCTGTAGCAGCATATGAGAAAGTTCCCAGAATGTCCTATGATGTGCTACCTTATGGTATGGCATTTGAGAAATGTGAAATAATTCGGGAGATTTGAGACAACATGGTCTCGCAATTCAAGGTCACTCGGGGTGAGTGTAGAGGGAGTATGTTATGCGTTGAAGAGAATGAGTATTATTTCCAAACCAATCAAGGATAAATTGGAGGGAAAGGGATTTATTAGCCATAGTTGAATTTGGCATGTTGGAGCCTATGGTCCGTTCATTCAGTATGATCGAGTTATGCGTGTTGTGGCGGTACGTGTGAGGTTTGTCGGCCGCTGTGATTGATGATTTATCAGGGGCATTCTTCTATTATGGCTCGTTACGTAAAAACAGATTCCGGAAAGGAGTATGGTGGCTTGGACCACTACTTGCAGAGTTGCACATTCTACGGTTATGGGAAGTTACCTATGTGTTGCTATGATTCTCCTAAAGTGAGTTAAGCGAAAAGTTCTTATGTGAGGACGTGTTAAAATATTGATGAGTTTGGAGCTACGATGTAAATTGTGTTCTACCGTATGTTGGCACTTTTGGTGCAGCGAGTAGCATGGAAATACGAAATGAGGATCAAGGTTGCAGTTTGGTATTGATGAGGATGTCACAGGCTCGGATGAGCAAGGAAAGGAATGAATGATTAGAGTAAATTGGTATTGGCTTCAGAGTCACCTGAGATCGATGTTTTGTGAAAAAGACTTTGTATCCTGGTTAAGGATTCTTGACCGCTTTTCAGCGTTAGTACGACCGATGGTTGGAATGAGCAGACTCGATATTTGTTTCAGAAGATTGTGGGAGCGTTTCCCATGGGAAGATTGTGTAAGTGTGGCATGTAGTCACTTGATTGACTAAATATTTAAGCAAGTATGAGGATTATAGTAATAACATTTATTTGAGGAACTATGCCTGGAGGGCACTTTGTTTATTGGGTTATGAACTGGGGAGGTTGCTCCGGTTATGACGGTTGTTCTTATGTGTCATAAGGAAAAGAGAGTCACTATGAACCTTTGAAAGGTTATTCGCCAAGTTGGTGCAATCAGAAATCGGCTTAAGATCGATGTATCAATTTATATTTGTGAACAGGGCTTTATATCAGGCTAATTGTGTTCGTTTCAGCGAGCATTCCCTATGGAGGAACGGTCGGGGTGTTATTTTGTCATCAGCTATTCCAGGTAATGATGTATTCGCCGTATGAGTTGTGAGACAGCTTGAGAAAATTTCTTACGTGTTGAGAATCCACGTAGAAATGATGTGTTATGAGCAGGATGGCTTTGAGATTTATGTTGTATATCGCACCTCAGTTGTGCTTGAGTTTTGTAGCCTATAACGCTATGTGTTTCCTCAGAGATGGTATTAGGCACTTAATGTGCTTGCGATCGAGATTCGATGTTTTGTTGTAATGAGCAGATTTAGCTCAAAGTGCAATCTCCTTCTGTGAGATCTATTTATGGATCGGGTGGCACGCCTCCATGGGTATGTTATTTGGATCGGGTTGCGCGCCGAAACAGTATGATATCGAGTCTAGTTTTCTATATGCTATTTATTTGTGTGTTTCGCTTCCTATCTTTCTAGGAGAAGTCTGCGTTGGTGCGGGGTTTAGTTAATTCCTTCCAGAATTTGATTTCCTGTTTGTGTTGTAGTCGGATTGGTGGCCTATTGGTGCATGGTAGCATCATATGTGATTTTAATAATTTTTGAGGTGGCTTATTGCCTGAGAAGTTGTATCGGATGAGACGAGATCCCTTGATCTAGGATTCTGTGCAATCTAGCTAAACGAGGTATGTTACGGAAATAAATCCATTATTGGGTTCAGAATGAGGTAAGGGCCTTGTTAAGAGTGTAGACCTAATGTTTTGTTGACTCGGCGATTGATTATGAATGTCGGTACATCTCTTCCATCGTGGCGGTATGGTAAAGGTTGGGGTAAGACCTGTATATGTCATGGGGTGGAGTGGGAGCATCAGATCAGTAGGATTTTGGCTAAGTTGATTAGAGAATATTATCGTGCCCTTGTAGATTTAGTGTTGCAAAGTAAGAATTCAGCAAAGTGATGTCATTATGTTTGAGTACGGCATGTAGTGATTGATGTGGCGATCGTATGTTGGAAATAGGCCTGGCATAGGATTTTGGATGTTGGAATTGGGTTCTAAGGCTTATTTGCTTGAATAAAAGGGAACAATTTCAGAATTTATCGGGCTTATGTGCTCAGCTAAGTTTTGGTAGCACGGGAAGGTACGTGAGGTGCTAAACAGTGATTTCAGACTACTCCAGTACAGTTCTCAACACGTTCGACGACGAACGTATGTTTAAGTGGGAGAGAATGTAACGACCCGACCGGTCGTTTTGAGTATTAACGCTCCGTTAAGCAGTCAGAGACCATGAACAACTTCATTTCAGGTATAATGACTTGTACGCATGGTCGGAATTTAATTTTGGGGAGTTCGGAGTTGATTTGGGAAGAGAATCCTCATTAAGAAGCTTAAAGTTGAATGAATAAACTAGTATTGGAATTTTGAGTAAACGACCTCGGAATTGGGATCTGAAGGTTCCAGCAGGTTCGTATGATGATTTCGGACTTGGACGTATGCCCGGTTCGGGTTTTGGATAACCCGGGAGCGTTTTGGCGCCTATTGTGGAAGTTAGCATTTTTGAAGAAATTCCTTAAGTTTGGCTTAAAGAGCATTTCAGCGTTATCGATATCCATTTGGGATTCCAAGAATGGGAGTAGCTCCGTATGGTGATTTTGGAGTTGGGAGCGCGATCGGAAGTGAATTCGGAGGTCCGTAGACCATTTTGAAGCCATTTGGCTAAAGATAGAGAGTTAAAGGTTTTTGGAGAGTTTGACCGGGGGGTTGACTTTTTATATCGGGGTCGGAATTGAATTTCGAAAGTTAGAGTAGGTCCGTAATGTCAAATATGACTTGCTTGGAAAATTTGAGGTCAATCGGACGTGATTTGATAGGTTTAAAAATCGGAAATAGAAGTTGAAAAGTTCAAAGTTCATAAAGCTTGAATTGAGGTGTAATTCGTAATTTTGGTGTTGTTTGATATTATTTGATGCCACGAGCAGGTTCGTAATGTGTTTTGAGATTGGTTGGTATGATTGGTTAGGGTCCCGGGGGCCTCGGGTGGATTCCGGGTGGTTAACGGATCGAAATTTGGAAATTTGGAAGGCTTAGTGTGCTGCTTCTGTCATAACCGCATCTGTGGTTCCTGTACCGCAAAAGCGGGACCGCAGATGCGGTCTGAGGCCTGCAGATGCGGTCTGAGGCCCGCAGGAGAGGAAAGGTGGGGCATGAGGAAAAGCCACAAAAGCGGCACATATTCCGCAGAAGCGGAAAGGGGTCAGGCCCAGGTGACCGTAGAAGCGGCTTTTTGACCGCTTAAGCGAAACCACTGATGTGGTTGAGCTTCCGCTGAAGCGAAGATTGGATGAAGCTAGGGACCGCAAAAGCGGATCATTTTCCGCTGAAGCGGGTTTCGCAGAAGCAGGATTTTTCCGCAGAAGCGGAAATCCCTGGATGGCAGAATGTCATTTTAAGGCCTGGGATTGGCCATTTCTATCACATTTCTCCATGGCATGGACGATTTTGGGGAGCTTCAAGAGGGACTTTTGTCGTCAATGATTAAGGTAAGTCATCCCTATCACTTTTGAGTTACATATATCAATTATATATGGATTTAAGCATGGAAATTAGAGTAAATATTGAGGTTTTGGCTGAAAACCTAGAAAATTATAACCTTGGATTTTAGCCACGATTTTTAGGATGGAATTAGGAGAAAATCATATATTTGAGTCCCTAAAGTCATGGGTAAACTTTGTCTTCGAGAAATTTTGGATTCCGGGCACGTGGGCCTGAGGGCATTTTGGTCAACTTTTCGTTCGGGGTTAGGAATTGTTGTAAATTGAGTTGTAAGGTATAGTTGAGCATATATTAATGGATTTGTATGATCATTGGCTAGTTTTGGTGCATTGTGCGTTGGTTCAAGCTTTCGGAAGGATGTAGAATGCCGAATTGCGAGTCTTCGGAGCGACGTGAGTTTCCTTTCTAATCTTGTGAGGGAAAATTTACCACATAGGTGAAGTAATTGATTATGTGCTCCTATTTATGGGGGCTACGTACGCACGAGGTGACGAGAGTCTTTGCGTAACTACTAATATGCTATTGTCCGGGTAGTTAGGACCCAAACGTATGTGTACGTGGATTAATTGTGAACACATTGGTAGCTTGAATTTCTTAACTCACATCGAATTAGTAAGTAAATTCCTAAAAGAATTAAACTTCATCTCTTAAATGGTTTGAGGAGAATTGGTTTTATTTGAATAAATATTCCCCAATAAATTCCTATTTGACTGATTGAGCATGTACTTTATATGTGCCTGCATCGCATGGATGATTCGTGAGTAGGATATGTGTTTAATTATGGAACGGGCCGAACGCCTCGGTGATAATAGATGCATCTATGGTTCGTGTCGCTCGACCCTCGGCAGTGCACAATTTACATTCTGTTGGAGCAGGTCGTAGACCTCGGCGTGATTTGCGCATGTTTATCTATTACTTGGAAATTTGTAAAAGTGGAATTGTCCCTATGTGGCTTTATATGAACTGATAAAACAATAAAGAATAAACCTTAGAAGCCCTTGATTTATTATTGGAGGTGTTTACCTGTTTTCTGGCTTCACAACTTGAACTTTTATATAAATCCATGATTTTTCCCCGCATTTATAGAATATTGGTAATTGACCTCTAGTGAGTATCGGGATTAGCCATCTCGTCTCACTGAGTACACGTTGATTACGTACTTATACTGCACTTCTGTGCATTTTGTTGCACAGGTACATGATACTTTAGCGGTCTACTGGGCGCAGCAGCACGGACAAATTCGGGAACAAGGTGAGTTGCAGTATGCGAGGCGGCCCGCAGCTCTTTAAAGTCCCTTCTAGTAACTGTATTTCTTTCCTGTCCATTGTATTCCAGACGGATGTTGTGTTGTATTTTATGTCTTATTCAGTAGTTGCTCATGCACTTGTGACACCGGATTTCTGGGATGGTTTCAGTAAATCTTTGTACTAATTGGTATTATTTAAGTTTGAACTCAAGAAATGATCTTAGTTTTATGTGAAACAGAAGGAAAAAACTTAGATTTTCAAAAACATTAAAAGAGGAAATTAATTGTTAATCTAATTGGCTGGCCTGATAGCGGTGTCCGGCGCCACCACGACCCTTAGTGGATTTTGGGTCGTGACATTCACTCATGTTTCTCAGTTTCTTTTAAGATGGAAAATTTATTTCATTTCGAAGAAAAAAAAGAAAATTATAATTGTGAAATTGACGTTCATGCCATCCATCTCATGGTTTGGAAATCACGTGGCTTTTATAATTATACTACTAATATTTTTAGTGTAAATATTGTAACATAAGTTATAAGTATAGAACAATTACAACTTACGCATAGTTTCAGCACCAGTTTGGTCTCCATAAAATGTAGCACGAGCATTTCTCCATCCATCGCCATTCAAAGCTCCTTCAACCTGTTTACTTTCAAATGCCGCAACTATAAAAATAGCAAAAATGGTGATGACCAAACATAAAAAACTTTGATGTTTTGCCATTTTAGGCTTAACAATCTTTCTCTAAATTAATATCAACTCTGTGATTGATTTGCCTGGATAATGGAGTGCTTTGGCGTGAAATTTATAGCCAAAATCTTAAGAGGGTAACAACATTAAGGCCATGAAAAAAGGATAATCCCAGTAGAGATTACAATTGTTGTTGTAAATTTGGAGATAAGGGAATGATTAATTTCGCAAATTAATGCAATAATTTAGTCATTTGCTATTATAGTAAGATTGCTGCAATTTAGCATGTCTTCCCAATTATTTATGATTTGCTTTTACGTGCATATAATTAGGCAATCTGCATCAGTTTTGTTAAAGATAAATGGGATTAAGTTACTTCATTTGTCTTATACTTTAATGAGAAAAATTAGAAATCGGTTAGCACTAAAATGTAAGGAAGAGATTTTTCTTTCTTTTTCTAATATTGGGTCTTTAATGTAATTTATTATACATTACAATAATCAGATTACTTATAGTAATGTGGTAACTACGAGTACTTAATAGATTAATTTTTTAGAGTACAAAATGATCATTTCACTTTGATACTTAAGAAAAAAAGAACTTGGCTTATCTCGTAAATTCGATTTTGTTTAAAGCTAATGATTGAATGAAAAAAAATGATAAATGTTGATATTGATAATCTTTCAAAGAATTAACAATAAAAATCATTATTTCAATGGATAAAAATGTCTCAAACGTACTTTAGTTCAACTAAGAGAGAAAAACGATGTCAATTTCTTTGTAGTTGTTAACTGCCTTCAATTAGGTTCGTATAAATTTTAAACACTCAAAGTCAGAAATGTTTTTTAGATATTCAAAAATCTTTGTCAGTATTGATTTAATAAAATTAAATCATGAGTAAACAAAGAAAAAGAATGGGAAAAACAAAACAAATAGAGGTGACGGGTTCATATTCTTGATAAATTCCTATTTGATCGGTGGCAAAACAAGAAAATTTTTCAATGGTGTTGAGACTTGAAAGAAGTAAAAAATCTCTTGACAATGGTTTCTCAATTTCTGTTTATACATCTAAAATTAATTTAATTATACATACAGTGTAATTTTTCGTAATATTTTGACGAAGTGTGGTCAATTGACCATCCTTAGCAAAAGGTGAATTTGCCGCTGATTTTGATTCTCATAAATTAGGCAATACACATATAACCTTGAGGTAATTAAAATGTATATTTTTGGTGTCTTTATATAATAAATATATTTGGATAACTTCTAGAGTTATAGTATCTTCAGATATACAATTAAGCAGTTTAGCAATTAATAATTTGTTATATTTATCAAGATTTACAATCAAGGGGATCAAAAGTGCATATATAAATTAATTGAAGGCCGAATGTGCTTAATCAGAAATCACAAGGTCCAAAAATTCGAATTTGTTGATATTTGAGGGACAAAATGTGTAAAAATTCTCAGTAATAAAAATAAATGATTATCGATGGGGAAAAATGAGTGATTGACAATTATTTAAAGTAAAACACTTGATATGATATTCATGAAATTTTTAAGATGATCAGTAATGAAAAGATCAACAAAGAGGGGATAATATTCATTTGTTTGAAAATATCGGGGCAGATGTGGGAAAAAAATTGTTGCCAAATCTATATATTATTAAAAGAAGAGGAAAAACCTCTCTTCTTAAGCCAAGTGGCAACCTCAAAAAATGCCACATGGCATAGTTAGTTATTTAATTTATAATTAGTTATTGGTTATTATTTTTAAATTTAAATATTTATAAAAATAAAAAATAATAAAATAAAATAAAAAACTACCATATATATATATATATATATATATATATATATATATATATATGTCATGTGGTATTTTTTTAATTATGGTAGTTTTTAATTTTTACACATTTAAAGTTATTAGTTATTATTTTTGAATTTAAATATATATATAAAATAAAAAAAATAAAAAAAATGGCTATAAATGCCACATGACTTTAAATCTGTAAAAGTCAAAAATAATTCATATATATATATATATATATGGTAGTTATAGCTATATTTTTTATTATTTTCATTTTTTATATATATTTAAATATATAAAAAATATATTTAAATACTATAATTTTTGAATGTGTAAAAATTAAACATAAATTTATTTAATATATATATATATATATATATATATATATATATATATAAATGAAAATAATAAAAAATATAGCTATATATTTAAAATAAATTTATAGCTATTTAAATATATATAAAAAATTGCCTTTTATTCAAATTTTTATTTTAAATCAAAATTAAATATATCCAATAAATTGCATTTTATTTGCCTTTTTTTTTTTTTGCCTTCTCTTTATAGCTTATTTCATTTAAAGTTGAAATCAAACTCCTCGGGTGCGTCTGCGCTCAGTCTCTGTCTGACGGCCCATTACCATGGATATATTTTATTCTATATATCCCGATTTCATTTTTATTTTTTTTACTTGGAACTACTTCCCGATTTAATAAAAGGCAAAAAAAATAGCTATAAAAAATGAAAAAAAGAGAAGAACTACCCATTCAAATGGGGAAGTAGTTCCAAGTTGGAGTTTTAAAATAAAAAATAAAAAAAATAATGAATTATCAATTCAAATTTGGGAGTAGTTTCAAAGTGGAGTTTTAAAAATTATTTTAAAATAAAAAAAACAAAAATAAAGAAATTAAAAATTTTTTACAGAAAAATATTAAATAAAGTAACATGCTAATTAATATTTCTATTAAAAATATAATAATATTAAATATTAGATGATAATACACAAAAAATTTATTCAATGCGCTCCCCGTATAAGTCCCGACAGTTTAACAGAGATTTTTCATTAAAATTCAGATAATATTATTAAGAACAACAGAATAAAATTTAAAGCAAAAAAAATATTTCATCAGTAATAAATTATATATCTTCTCAAATATTTCAAAAAGAAAGCGAATAATAAACAATGGCGAATACAATAAAGAAAAATATAGAACAAAAGTTATTGGTTATTATTTTTGAATTTAAATATATATAAAAAATAAAAATAATATATATATATATATATGTATATNAGAGTAGTTTCGAGTTGGAGTTTATAAATAATCATAAAATAAAAAAGCAAAAAAAAAAATGGCTATAAAAAACGAAAGAAAGATAAAAAAAAATACCCATTCAAATCGGGATGTAGTTTCAAGTTGAAATTTTAAAATAAAAAAGAAATTAAAAAATAATAAATTACTAATTCAAATTAGGGATTAGTTTCAAGTTGGAGTTTAAAAATTATTTTAAAATAAATAAAACGAAAATAAAGACATAAAAAAAAATTTCATAGAAAAATATTTAATAAAGTAATATGCTAATTAAACTCTATTAGCAATGTAATAATATTAAATATTATATGATAAAAAATAATAAATTACCAATTCAAATTGGGGATTAATTTCAAGTTGGAGTTTTAAATTTATTTTAAAATAAATAAAACAAAAATAAAGACATAAAAAAAACTTTCAGGGAAAAATATTTAATAAAGTAATATGCTAATAAAACTCTATTAGTAATGTAATAATATTAAATATATAATAAAAAAAATACATAACAAAAAATTTATTTAATGCGCTCCCTGTATAAGTCCTGTCAGTTTAACAGAGATTTTGTTCATTAACATTTAGATAATATTATTAAGAACAATAGAATAAAATTTAAAATAAAAAAATATTTTAACAGTAATAAATTATAAATCTTCTCATATATGACAAAAAAAAAGCGAATATTAAATATTGGTTAATATAATAAAAAAAATATAGAACAAAAAAGTTATTCACTAACTATATAAGTACCTTTGATTTAATAGAGATTTCATTATTGGGTATATCGTATTGACAAGTAAGATTACAATTGAATTTTATTAAAGCAATACAATTTAATAGGATCAAACAAGCCCGATCATAATCTAATTTAATTAATATTTTTTAATACTGATCGCGCATCTCGCGTGTACGACTACTAGTTTTAATTTATAACTTGTACATTACATAGATAAATAGTTTCACTTCATCCATAATTATAGCGTAAAAATGTTTTTTTAATTAAATTCACATTCCGCTTGAAACGTGTATTTCTCGGTTAATTTTCAGTACTGTAAAACATCTCTTTAACGTATTTCGCAGAAAAAATTATTCTATAACCTATAAATGAACAAGTTTGCTCTTCGTATGTTATCTTATCTTCTTCTGGAGTTCTTAGCTAATATTGTCCCTTATCTTTGAGGGTAGGTTTAATTTAGTCCCTTAAATATAATCTTGAGCATATTTAGTTCTTTAAGTATGCTAAAGTAGAGCACCTTTAGTCTCACTGACACAATGTGTTAAAAGACTAACGGTTACCTAACTCTGATTCATGAAGCAAATCTTCTGCTCTGAATCAAAACGTTTTCTCTTCTTTTATTGGATAACACAAATTATCACTTTAATTCATCATTTTTAGATAATGTCTTCTAAAATTTTGACCTTGAAAATATTCCCGTTTGTGCCAGTTTTCAATAAGAAAATGACACTGTATAGCCGCTGTAAAAATAATAGCCAAAAAAATATATAAAATTTGTAATTATATATATATATATATATATATATATATATATATAAATTACAAATTTTATATACTTTTTCGGCTACCGGATGTAAATAGTTTCTGAAACGGGCTAAAAGTGATAATACAACCTAATTATTCATTTGCTTCAATAATATGCCTAGAAGTGATCATGGCAGCTCTATTTTTTTTCTTCAAATTTTAACTTTTCTTTTTGGAAAAACCAACCGAAATTTTTAAATGTATACAAAAAAAAAAAAGAACTTTTATATATTTTTTCGGTTATTATTTTTACAGTGGCTATGTAGTATAATTCTCATTGAAAACTTGCACATAAAAGATATTTTCAAGGTCAATATTTAGAGAACATTATCCAAAAATGAGGAATTAAAGTGATAATTTGCGTTATCCAATAAAAGAAGAGGAAAAGTTTTTCTTCATAGCAGAAAATTTGCTTCATGAATCAAACACATTGTCACTGAGACTAAAGGTGCTCCACTTTAGCATACTTAAGGGACTAAATATGCTTAGTGTTATATTTGAGGAACCAAAATAGACCTACTCTCAAAGATAAAGGAAAATATATAGGTCAAAAACTCTTTTCTGCCGTAACAAAATTAACTTATTTTCATCCATCTTTTTCTTATTGGATGCATATTTAATCTTTTCATGTGACTCAAACTTAAAGACAATACATAAATAAATAGGAAGAGAAGAAAATTAAAGAAAAAGAAGATACATTACTCTGCTTGCTATGTTTGAAGCTCGTCTTTCTTTTTTCTTTTACTGTATTTTCTTTTTATATTCTTGAGAGTTAAGAAATTATTTCAAAAATTTGAATAAAGGATAATAGGCTAACCTCAATTCTGACTTGTCAATATTTTACACCATTATTTAACATGAGTGTGCTTTAAGCTCTAAATGTATAATTTGCAAATACTATGCAATCTCGACAAGGAGTTTCAGGGTTTGGACATGTTAACCTAACAAAAAAAAAATTAAACCATTATGTATATTTTGACCTCACTAAATTTCTTTTTGGGAAATATCCTCGTGTCAAAATTTTAAAACACGCTCAATTGAATTTTGAATTACCCGCCAGAAGTTTGAAGGACCAAAACTTTTGAGTTTTGAGGATCACCAGAACTTTCGGCACTAGAATTTTGAAGTACCATTAATTATGACGATCATTAGAATTTTCAGCCACAATATTAAAACATTCTGGTGAATTCAAGATTTGTGGTAAAATCTTACAATCACCATAACTATTACGTGCTTTAAAATTCTAGTGTTCATGAAAAGTCCCGGTGAGCAAACTTTAAAATTCTGACATTAGACTTTTTTCTAAATTTTTATTGAGTAATTTATGCTATATGCCTAGGGGTATCAATGGTTCAGTTCGCCTGGTTACTTTATAAAATTTGTACCATATCAATTTATTAATTATTCTATTATGTATAACCAAAATTAAGACTTTTAAAAATATCCCAACCATGTCGGTTTCTCTTCGGTATCGGTACGATTCGGTTAATTTTTGGTATTTTTTAAGTCACTAGTAAAAGTAAAATGCATGTATACGGTCAAAATCGGAGAGTTCAATTTTGGAGACTTGAATACATTTCGAGCCTGGGTTCGGGGAAATCGAGGTGAGAATCAAGCCAGGCCCGGGTAAGCACATCTTGAGAAATAAATCGAGGACACGTCATGATCTTCCTGGGCACTCAAGAAAGAGCGGAAATTCCAAGAACACTTGGATCAAGACTTAAATTATAGGATAAGATTTGTATGAAATAATACAAGTCCGTACTAGGTTGTCATACAGCTCTACCAATAGGACTCATTATCATAATTGAAAATGTACCATATTAGGGTTTTTCCCTCCTATATAAAGAGGACCCAAATCATTTATAAGGATATCTAATTGACTGCAATAGAATATTCCACTATGCTTTCTTGTTTACCGTGCTCAATATTTTTTCTTCACCTTTATTGTCTTCACTTTATTGTTCTTAGATGACCTCGAGTCACTGGGATAATCAAGCTCGAGGCCTCTTTGCTCCAACAACACTGATTTGGTTCACCAACTCTTCTTACTTAAGCCTGATATTACTTGTATAACCACTAGTATTAGAATATCTCACATATAATTAAAAGCACAAAATATCTTTAATTGTTACTCACATTTTTCGAGGTAAAATAGCTTGGCGCCATCGTGGGACTAAAAATAATAGTGATTATTTTAGTGCTAGTTTTCTGATAACACATGTTATTCTTCAAACTTTTTCTTATCAACGATTTTTTGATTTCAGGCCAAAATATGTCTAGCACACAAAACGCACCTGCTCACGATAGTGAGGGACTCGGAGAAAACAATAGTATAGGGGTTGGTGTATCACCCATAACTCTGAGGGAGTGCCAAACGTGGAGCCAATTGATATCAGTTCGCACAACGCTCTAAACATGGACACAGGCACAGACCCCGCAAGGAATGCACGTAGGGAAGCTCGAGCCGGAGGCCAGGAAATACGAGGAATGAAAGAAGGAGGAGTCAGCTTGTAAGTGATATTCGAGATGCTGCAAATTCAGCAAGTCGCCATCGGTCAACTTCAGAGTCAGAATATAACTCCTAACACTGCCGAACCGGTGAACGCCCTGCATGAACCAATGCTAGAAAGGCCCAATGAATGTGGCTCGGGGACTGACCCCATAATCATTAAAATTCTCGGGGAAGTGACTAAAAGGATTGATTCAGGAGAAAAGAAGATAAAAGACAAAGATAAAAAGATGGAAACTTATAACTCCCGGGTAGACTAGATACCAGGAGCACCTCCAGTTTTGAAAGGTTTAGATGCCAAAAAATTCATACAAAAACCTTTCCCCTCAAGTGCGGCTCCAATGCCCATTCCCAAGAAGTTTTGCATGCCTGATATACCGAAATATAACAGAACAACTGACCTTAACGAACATATTACTTCGTAAACCGTGGAATCAAAGGAAATGAATTGAATGATGATGAAATCAAGTCAGTATTATTGAAAAAGTTTGGGGAAAAACTTTCAATAGGAGCTATGATATGGTATCATAACTTAGCTGCTAACTCTATTGATTCATTTGCTATGTTGGCGGATGCCTTCGTGAAAGCACACGCCGAGGCCATAAAGGTGGCCACGAGAAAATCGGATGTCTTCAAAATAAAACAAAGGGATGGCGAGATGCTGAGGGAGTTTGTGTCCTAGTTTCAGATGGAAAGAATGGAACTACCGCCAGTCTCCAATGACAGGGCAGTTCAGGCCTTTATGCAAGGTTTGAATGAAAGAAGCTCGATGGCATCCCGAAAAGCTAAAGCAAAACTTGATCAAATATCCAACTGTGACATGGTCGGATGTGCAAAATCGTTATCGGTCAAAAATTAGGATCGAAGACGACCAGTTGGGAGCTCCCTCAAGCTCAATTCACCCTAACAGATTTGCGACCAAGCCCTCGCGGGACACAGATCGGGGATAAAGATTCAACAAAGAACAGTATCAACCATATGTCGATCGAAGGAACAACGATCTGAGCCATAACACCTCTTACAGAAATCGAAGAAGTGACCGTGGTCAAGGTTATCAAGGATTCATGGATAAGAACGGGTTCGATAAGCACGCCGACACCGCCGAGGTCCCTCGATTATCAGAGTACAACTTCAGCATAGACACATCAGGGATCGTCTCAGCTATTGTGAGAATCAAAGATACTAAATAGGCCAGGCCAATAAAGACAGATCCCTCCCATAGGAACCCGAACTTGATATGCAAGTATCAGGGCACACATGTTCATAGAATTAAGGATTGCACGCAGCTAAAGGAAGAATTGGCTAGGTTATTCAATGAGGGATACCTTCGAGAATTCCTATGTGATTGGGCTAAGAATGAACCTGAAGAATCTCAACATGTCATTCACATGATCATCAGTGGATACGACGTCCCACTGGGACCTATATTCAAACGCACCAAAGTATCCATTACAAGGGAGAAACGGACTCGGGATTACGTGCCCAAGGAAACCCATACATTCAGCAAGGAAGACATCGAGGCCTTATCTCAGCCTCACAATGTTGCACTGGTAATTTCTATTCTTTTAAATAAAGTTCAAGTTAAATATGTTCTCGTGGATCCCAGTAGATTGGCAAATATAATCAGGTCAAGGGTCATGGAGCAGCTCGGTTTGCTCGATCAAATCATACCGGCATCTCGAGTCTTGATTAGCTTCGACATGGTAAGTGAAACAACTAAGGGAGAAATCATCCTCCCCGTCAACATGGCTGGAACCATACAAGACACCAAATTTCATGTCATCGAAGGTGACATCAGGCATAATGCTTTTTGCGGAAGGCTGTGGATCCATAGCATGAGGGCGGTACCATCGACCCTTCATCAGACGATAAAGTGCCCAACAAAGAATGGCATGAAAACAGTATATGGAGAACAACATGCAACTAAGGAGATGTTCACAATGCACGATTTGGCACCGATATCGACACTATCCACATAAAAAAATTCAAAGGACGAACATACGGCCAAATAACAATCACAGATTGTGCCCTCGGTTGAGTCCGATGGATAGATTTTGATGAATAGGTAGCTGAGTACAAAGAAAAAGATCTCCTCATCTCCCGAGCCTTTGTTGCCCCCGAGGAATCGGATGCGACAAATTCCGCGGTCGAAGAACTCGAGCAGGCCATATTGATGGACCATCTTCCAGAACAAAAGGTATACCTGGGGATGGGGTTAACGCCCAAACTCAGGAAAAAAACTCATTCAGTTTCATATTCACAATATTGATTGCTTCGCCTGGTCCCACCTAGATATGAAAGGGATCCCACCAGAGATAACTACCCATCGACTAAGTGTCGTTCCCAGATTTAAACCAGTGAAGGAAAAGAGGAGACCCCAGTCCGAGGTAAAGCATGTATTCATCAATAAAGAGGTAACCAAACTTCTCAAAATAGGATCCATCAGGGAAGTAAAATATCCCGAATGGCTAGCTAACGTAGTGGTAGTCCCTAAAAAGGGGAATAAACATATAATGGGTGTAGATTACAAATATTTGAACAAATCATGCTCTAAAAATTCTTTCCTATTTCCCAACATCGATAGTTTGATCGATGCTATGGCCGGCACGAGATCCTTACCTTTCTCGATGCCTACTCCGGGTACAACCACATTCAAATAAACCCGAATGACCGGGAAAAGACTTCATTCATCACGAAATATGGTGCATATTGTTATAGTATAATGCCTTGTGGGCTGAAAAATGCAGGAGCCACATATAAATGCCTAGGTAATAAAATGTTCGAATACCAAATAGGCAAATCCATGGAAGTTTATATTGATGACATGCTAGTTAAGTCCCTGCGCATAAAGGACCATTTGACCCATTTGTAGGTGACGTTTGATATACTAAGAAAGTATAACATTGATATTGTATATGTCAATACCACATAAGAGGGGACGCTGTGATTTGTGTGGTATCCAATTTTTGCTTAACTTGATTATGGAAGGACCCAATTTTTCTATGTGTTTCAACTACTACTGTCGCAGAATAAAAACTACAAAAAGTAAAGAACATAGAGATTTAACGTGGAAGACACCTGGCTAACAAGGTTAAAATACCATGACCTACCTTCTGGTAGGATTTTCCTAAATTCTCCACGAAAATTACTGAGCCAAAAACTGCATTTACAAAAACTCTTTTGTAAACCTAGTAATCCTGTTGTGGCACATAGCCTTAACTATTGTGACAACTTTAAGTTAATTCTATCTTGAAAACTCTACGTACTTAATACAATTGCTTCTAAATAAGCTGAAATGTACAATGTAAAATCACCTACTACAATTGAACTAGAATAACAGATAGACTCTTGGAACTGGTTCTTCTACTGGTTCAAATAGCTTCAGGATTGTACACTTGAATCACACATAAATTTCTTGCAAAATGGCCTTGCTATTTTGCTTTCAATTCACGTTTAACTTCTACTTATGTGCATTACCTGTAAAAGAGAACAACACTAATAATTAAGGAGTCAACAATTAGAGATTGACTAGGATACATATGCTACTCTTCCATTCTAGTTGATCTCATACTCTAACTCTATCCTTTTCCTAAATCGTGTTCTTTTTATGCAAGGAATCTTTCTCCTTATCTAATATGCAACCTTTTCGATCATGATTAGGAGATAACACTTCTGCTATGATAGATTTATCTCCTTTACGTGCATCTCACATGTTTGAGTTGATCATAACTGTATTTCACAAGATGGACTTGGTCTAAGTCTGAGTTCCTTCGTCAGTCTTCAAAACTTCACCTTAACTTGGTCCAACAAATTTTCCCTTTTTTGATGATGGCAAACTCTGTGATTCTCACTCACTTAGGCCTTTCAGAACTTAGCTTATTCATCAATATAAAGTTAGAAAAATTTACTTATCATCAAGTTAATTAGGTTATAAACATCACTTATTTAGAATATTCAAAGCACAATATCTCTTCCCCCTTTTGGCATCACCAAAAAGTTGCATAAACAAAATGTGAGTCCCAAAATTTTAACAATTACTCATGGCCACCGGTGCAACTGTAAGTGCAATCATGGATTAATCATCAGTAATCAAGCAAACATTTCAAACTATGAAGGAAATATTAACAATCAACAAGAGCAAAAACAATAGATATCACTGATAGAAGATATGTTGCTACCACAATCCATAAAAAGAAAGCAAAACTATTCAAAATATGAGCAAAAGAAAGGGAAATCCGTAATTTGGGTCACTGGTGGTACTAGACAGGTTCAGGAGATGAAGGCTTTAAGTCCTAAGGCATAGGGGAGCTGGAGGATTACTTTTGGGCTTGGAGAAGGTTCAACATATTTTGAAGAATTCCATCATTCTTCTCCTTTTCCTTAGTGAGCTCAGTTCTGAGAGTATCCCTCTCATATTCAACCTCTGCTAAGCGAGCCTTCGGCATGGCCATCTCAGCATCTTTGGCCCCATTTTCCTGAACTAGAGCCCTGCATTTACTATTGACAAGTGTCTTCTTGGATGAACCAGGTTCATTAGGAATGACATTGAGTAGATAGTCAAAAGCAATCAAGGTATTTATGCCAAAATATTCCTTGCTTGTGACCATTTCCCACTTCTTCAGAGGCACCTTGCACCGATCTGGAACAATAGCCAGAATAAATATATAAAGGGTGGAATGGGCCTTGGAGTCATTAATAACACTGTCCAGTAGCTTAATGATGAATGCAAGCCAGTTGATTTGCTTTCCACTTTCAAGGCACTCCATCAGAACTAAGTTCATATAGTTAGCAATGTGCCTTCTTTCCTGCATGGGCAGTTGGCACTTATGGACAAACTCAAAGAGGACTTTGTGTTGTAGCTTCATTTTACTCTTTTGCACAAACTTGTCCTTATTCACTTTTTCAACATCACAGAATCTCCTAGTGAATTCAATGGCAGAAGGAAGGGAATCCAGACTGGGCCATCTTTGCCTAGTGTAGTCATCATATCCCTCAGTAGGGATGTCAAGAATCTCTCCCAACTTCTCTGCATCGAAGGTCACTTGAACTCCTTTCACTTGGCTGGTGAATCTACCATCCTTGACTTCTACATTTGCCATGAATTCAATTATCTCATTCCTGGCTAGCCTTCCATCCATCTGAAGAACCATGTCCTTCAAGCCCTGAACAACTTGCGCACTAATCAAACGAACCATTTTTGGTTCCTCTAAGTCTTTTAGCAATCTTCCCTTCAAAATCTTTCTTTTGCCAAACTTGGCCAGCTTGTCTTGTTCACCATCAGACTCACTTCTTCTTCACCACTCCATTCCTCATCTTCAGTAATTCTAACATATTTATTTTTCACTACAGACCTTGTCCTCCTGGCCAATAAAGGTTCAACATCCTTAGACATACATGAAGACTTCTTAGAAAAGTCTTGGTCTTTTTGGGCTTGGGGGTCTAAACCTCCATTGTTGTATGTTCCTCATGATAGACCTGTTCCATCTCCTCAACATCAACAACTTTAGAGGACTCTGCAACCTTACCTTTTTCTTTATCCATCCTCTTATTCTTGCTTTCAGCCAATGCCTTTAGTAATTCACTCTCACTCTATTTCACTCTACTTTCGTTGGCTCTTCCCTTTGGCAAGGGAATTTATGGTTGTTGGGAAGAAGCCTTTCTTTTTTTGGAAGGTTTTGCATTGCTGGGGGCTTTTGGTGTTGGAGTTCTCCTTTTCTTTGGATCATAACGAGCACCTACTTTCTTCAGAAGGTCTGCTAGGGTCTCCTCAATAGATGAACCAGGTTTATCTGCCTGTGAACTTAGATTAACCAAACCTTCAGCAACATCCCATGAACCAGTTCCCCATGACTTTTTACCACTTTCTTTTATAATTGCTTATTCAACCCCATAGATAGCAGGTACCATCAATTCAGAAGTGGGTGAAGAACCGGCCACTTCTTTCCCTTTTTCGCTCACATCACTACATACACCCTCTCTTTCTCTTTTTCTTTTTCAGGCAATCCCAAATTCCTAATAGACCCAACCAAAACAAACCTATTTTATAAATGTTCAGCCAAAGCAAAACGTACTTCAGAAGGGGAGTTTTGAGCTTTATTAGAGTCAGAAGACCCAGTTTTTCCCCCTCACTTGCAGAATTGAACAAATCGTCCGAGTTCTCAGAATCTTGGGCTTGGCTTGCCATTAATTTCTATTTCAACTTCTTTTAAATAGCATCAGTTTCCACCATTTTGTGAGCAAGCAATTTTACTCACCTTCTCCTAGGTTGAGGGATTGTGCTGGGTGGATGAGGGATGGATGAATCAGATGGAGTAAGTTGTGGAGGAGTGCCTGGGTTATCTTGAGGGTTAGACATTGTGGCTGATTTCTTAAGAGAATTTGTGAGTTTGGCCTTTTGGAAGAGAGAGCAATGTGAGAGTGAAAGAAGAAATTCGGTGGTTTAGAGAATTATGAGAGTGGCCGTGATTGTGATGAGGGGTTTTTAAATAGAGAGGCCAAATTAATGACTAATGGCAGCTTTTTGGAGTCAATTAGAAGTCAAATCGTCCTAAAATTTCAGGTTGAAAAAGCGGTTAGGCTTCCGTAGATTCTAATAAGACTCTACTCATGATTTAAATATATATATTTCTAATTTTGCAGAGTATAGAAAACATACCTCATTATTCATATGAACCAATATTAATGAATCGGGTTCTTCATTTAGAATACTCCTAATCATGCCTCAATTTACCAAAATAGAGAAAGCTTTGTTAGAGATCGGTGAGTCATATCAACACATGTCACAGTAGTATACTACTTGCAGTATGAAACTGAGTAAAAATTAATCTAGATATTTACACAAGTTCCAGATTTCCTAGCCAAAAAGAAATTATAATTTTTCATTATTATTTTCATTGTGCATTCTGAGCTGGTCCCATTAGGTGATCTTAATCATCCTTAATTCTAACCTGTTCCTTTCAAAGCTTTCTCTACTCAGTTCTTTAGTAAAGATGTCAACAATTTGTTTATCAGTAGCACGAAATTCTATAGTAATCAATCCTTTCTCATAGTTATCCCTTAAGAAGTGATGTCTAACATCTATGTGCTTAGTCCTCTTATGATGAACTGAGCTATTAGTCATAATAATAGCACTGGTGTTATCATAAAAGATAGGGATGCAACCAACTTTAATACCAAAATCCATCGGCAACTGTTTGATCCATAACAGTTGAGCACAACAAGAGGCAGTATAAACATACTCAGCCTCAACAGTGGATAAAGCCACTGAATTCTGCTTTTTAGTGGCCCATGATACCAGACATGAACTGAGAAAATGAGCCATACCTGAGGTGTTTTTCCTATCCACAAGGAAACCTGCTTAGTCAGCATCAGCATATCCTACTAGATTAAAGTTACCACCTTTAGGGTGCCAAAGGCAAAAATCAGTAGTGCCTTTCAAATATCTCAGTATCCTCTTAACATCAGTCAAGTAGGATTCCTTAGATTTGCCTGAAAAAAAAGCACAAAGCCTTACACTGAAAATTATGTTAGGTCTGCTAGCAGTAAGATACAAAAGTGAACCAATCATACCCTTATACAACTTCTGATCAACAGATGAACCAGGTTCATCTATGTCTAATTTTGTAGTTGTTGCAATGGGTGTGTCTATTTCTTTGGATTCATCCATTTTAAACTTCTTAATCAACTCTTTTGCATATTTCTGCTGATTGATGATGGTTCCATTTGGGTTTTGTTTGATTTGTAAGCCTAAGAAAAAGTTAAGCTCACCCATCATACTCATTTCAAACTCACTCCCCATTAATTTGGCAAATTCCTTACTCCGTTTGTCAGTGTTTGCCCCAGAAATTATGTCATCAACGTATATTTGTACTAAAGAAGTTCCTTACCTTTTTCCCTCAGGAATAGAGTACTGTCAATTTTACCTCCCTTGTAGCCATGTTCAAGTAGGAATTTGGATAGTCGTTCATACCATGCTTTGGGAGCCTGTTTGAGTCCATAGAGAGCCTTGTCTAATTTGTACACATGTTTCAGACACTCCTTGCTCTCAAACCCTGGAGGTTGTTTGACAAACACTTCTTCCTTTAGGTAGCCATTTAGGAAGGCACTTTTTACATCCATCGGATGAAGAGTAAATTCCATATGTACTGCAAAGGCTATAAGGAGTCTTATTGCTTCCAATCTTGCAACTGGAGCAAAGGTCTCATCATAGTCTATGCCTTTCTCTTGGCTATAACCTTGGACTACCAATCTTGCCTTGTTCCTTGTAACTGTTCCATCTTCATCAAGTTTGTTTCAGAAAACCCATTTAGTGCTAATGGCTGATATGTCCTTGAGTCTTGTGGCTAGATGCCACAGTTGACTTCTTTCAAACTGATTGAGTTCATCTTGCATTGCATTCATGCAGTCTACATCCTGCAAAGCTTCAGTAATATTTTTAGGTTCAATAAGAGATAAGAATGCATAAAAAGCACAAAGATTCTTTAATTGATATCTGGTTTTAACTCCAGAAGTTGGGTTAGTAAGGATTTTCTCAACGGGATGAGAACTTTGATACTTGTAAGGTTTCACAACCAACTGATTTCTGTTTCATATTTCTCCCATGTTTTGTTGCTGAGGAACAGGCTCATGGAAAGGTTCCATTTGGAAATTTGATTCACTTCTTCTTTGTTCAGTTCCCCCTATTAGGTTGCCCTAGATGGAAGAACATGTTCCATCACCTATTCCTTCTTTTGGTGCAGCTTCACTCAATTCTTTTACCAGTCCAATAGCTTCATCTTCATGTTCCTGTCTCTCAGAAAGAATGTTAGTTTCATAAAATTACATGTACACTTTCTTCTATAAACAAAGTTCTTTTGTTGTACACTTTATAAGCTTTGCTATGTGAAGAATATCCCAAGAATACCCCCTCATAACTTCTGGGATCAAACTTACCTAGGTAGTCCTTTCCATTATTGTGCACAAAGCATTTGCATCCAAATTCCCTAAGATGGTATATATTTGGTTTTCTCCCTTTAAGTAACTCATAGGGAGTCTTCTCTACAAGAGGTCTAGTCATGCACCTATTAATGATGTAACATGTACTATTTATAGCCTCTTCCCAGAAGCTATAGGGCAGTTTACTAGGAAGAAGCATAGTCCTAGCCATATCTTCAAGAGTCCTATTCTTTCTTTCAACTACTCTATTTTGTTATGGAGTACTAGGTGCAGAGAAATTATGATCTCTACCATGCTTATCACAAAATTCAGAAAATTAGCATTTTCAAATTCAGTTCCATGATCAGACCTAATTGATGCAAGTTGATTACCTAGTTGTTTTTGAGTTTTTCTAACAAAGGCAGTAAACATGTCAAATGCTTCCTTAGATGTTAAGAATAGTACCAAAGTAAACCTAGAGTAATCATCAACAAGTACCATCATATATTTATTACCACCTCTGCTCAATATTCTCATTGGACCACAGAGATCCATATGAACTAGTTCTATCGTCCTGGTTGTACTTACCACCTTTTTGCTTTTAAAAGAGGATCTTTTCTTCTTCCCCCTTGCACAAGACTCGCAAACTTTGTCTTTCTTGAACTTGATGTTAGGTAACCCTATCACCAGGTCCTTGGAGACTAATTTGTTGAGTTGACTTAGACTTGCATGACCAAGTCTTTTATGCCACAAGAGAGGATCATTGTCCAGCACACTCAAGCAAGTGAGTTCATTTTCTAAAAGAGTGGACAATTCTACAATGCAAATATTGTTTACTCTTTTTCCCTGCAAAGCAATCTTGTCAGTGGTAAAATTAATCACAAAACGTTTAGTAGAGGTGAATGCTACCAGATTACCTCTATCACACAGTTATGATACACTGATTAGGCTATATTTCAAGCCATATATCAAGTAGACGTTGAATGTGAGTTTGACTTACCTGCCTTTCCAACCCTAATGATCTCACCTTTCTTCCCATTTCCAAAGGAGACATTACCTCTTTTTAGGTCCTCAAGTGAGAGGAACTGGTTCTTACTTCCAGTCATATGCTTTGAGCAGCCACTATCCATGTACCATACTTGGCTACTTCCCCTTACTTGGACCTGCAAAACGAAATCAGGGCTTAGTCTTAGGAACCCAAACTAGTTTGTGTCCCTTTCTATAGGCAAATGGGCGAATTAAATTCTTTTTAGCCCATCCAGGCATCTTATTTTTCTCGTGAACAAAGGTTTTGTTCTTTTGATTGGCCTTTTCTTTTGCATTACATTCACTTTTGTAATGACCAGTCTTGCCACAGTGTGTGCAGATTTTGTCCTCAGAAAGTGTGATGTACTTGCTTTTGGGATCTCACTTAGGTGCTGGGGTCCCATAGCCAAGTCCTCTCTTATTGCTACTGTGGTGCTCTTGTAGCCAAGATAGTGCATCAGAGGACTTATTCCATTTGCAAGTTCTGTCTAGTTCATGCTTCACCTTGCCTAGATCTTATTTTAGGACTCTTATTTGCTAATCTTTCTTGTATAGTTCATCCTTTATTTTTCCTAGATTTTCTTCTAATGTGAGATGTGTGTGATCAGCTTTCTTCTTACTTGTTCCTAATTTTAGTTTTAAATTTTCAGACCTAAGTCTAAGACAATGGTGTCAAGTTCAAGAACCCAGTTCTTTAACTCAGTATTTTTACTATCACTTTCACGAGCCCTGAGTTCCAGATTTTTACACTTGGCTTTTAGGATCACACATTCCCTAGACAGCTACTCCTTCTCATTGTTTATGACCTCAGACTCATCTATGAAGTCTAGCAGTAATTCAGATAGCCTTTCTTTAGACAAAAACTTAATCTTGTCTTTGAGATGAATCAAACTTACTCTTGTTCATCATCTGATTCTCCAATGGCCATAAATGCTTGTTCATCTCCAGTTTCATCTTCTTAATCCTCATCGAATCTTTCTCCCCAAGCAGCAACCGTGGCCTTTGTTGATCCTTAGTCTTCTTAGGATAAACCTGTTCCTTCTTCCTGTTTCTTCGTTCAACCCTTTTTTTCTTCCATTCAATTTCACACAGAGCATAATTCTTGATCATGTGGTAAGTCTTACCATATTTGTAGCAGCCCTCGTTGGCCTGTTTTTCAGGATCCCTTGGTTTTTTGAAGGCTGCACCTCTTGAAGAACCCTTTCTTCACAATAAGTACTTCTTGAAATCCCTTGTGATCATAGCCATTTCATCATCCTACAAGTCTGCACAAATAACTATTCTGAGAGCCAGGATTCTTTCCTTCTTGGGTGTATCCATCTTCATGGTTTGCCTTCTAAATTCATAGCTCATCCAACTTGAGAGTAGCAATGTTCTTTAATTCCTGAATAGCAATGATTTTGCTTTCCTAAGTTACTGGCAGGACCTTTGTCAAGATTTTCTAAACCTTGTCTTCTTCAAGAATAATTCTTCCAATAGACTTAAAGTTTATTTTTTGGTGTTCTAAACCTTGTGTACATCTCTTGGATGGTTTCTCCTTCCTTCATGATGAAATTCTCATATTGAGAATATAACAGTGTTCCTGTTGATCTCATTACTTGAGGAGCTCCTTCATGGGCCACTTGTAGAGTGTCCCAGATCTCCTTAGCAGTGGTACAACTTTGAATTATGTTGTACTCGTCTGGACCTAGTCCAAACACAAGCCATTTCTTGGCCTTGGCATTCTTTTCCCGTTTCTTCAAATCTTCAGCAGTACAGTCAACTCTCATCTTTGGTACGTCCGCTCCTTCAACATTCATCTTTGTAGTAGCCAGGGGTCCACCGGTAACAATGTCCCAAAGTTCATAGTATTCTCCTATGATGTGGTCTCTCATCCTGTTCTTCCACGAGGAATAGTACTAGCCATTAAAGAGTGGAGGCCTAGAAGTGGATTGTACTTCCCAATATCCAGGTGTTGCACTCATCTTGATCTGTTCCTAAGGTGTCAGCCTCCTCAAGGATAACCTGCTTTGATACCAATTGATGTTTTCTACGTCAATACCACATAAGAAGGGGAGCAGATGATTTGTGTGGTACCCAATTTTCGCTTAACTTGATTATGGAAGGACCTGGTTCTTCTATGTGTTCCAACTACTACTAATTTAGAATACAAACTACAGAAAATAGATAACACAACGTGGAAAACACCTGGCTCAAAAGGTAAAAAACCACGACCTACCTTCCAGTAGGATTTTCGCAAACTCTCCACTAAAATCACTGAGCCAAAAACTGCATTTACAATAACTCTTTTGTAAACCTAGGATTAACTCTAATCCCATTGTGGCACACAGCCTCAACTGTTGCGATAACTTCAAGTTAACTCTAACTTGAAAACTATAAGTACCTAAGACAATTTCATCTAAATAAGTTGTAAGGTATAATGTAAAATCACCTTCTACAATTGAACTAGAATAAAAAACATACTCTTGGAACTGGTTCTTCTATTTGGTTCAAGTAGCTTCAGGATTGCACGCTTGAATCACATATAAATTACTTGCAAAATTGCCTTACTATTTTGCTCTGAATTCACATTTAACTTTTGCTTATGTGCATTACCTGTAAAAGAGAACAACACTAATATTTAAGGAGTCAGCAATTAAAGATTGACTAGGATACAGACACTACTCTTCGATGGTGGAAGAGTTCTTGTTGATCTCATACTCTAACTCTATCTTTTTCCCAAACCGTGTTCTCTTTGTGTAATGAGTCTTTCTCCTAATCCAATATGCAACCTTTTCAATCACGATTAGGAGATAACACTTCTGATATGATAGATTTGTCTCCTTCACGTGCATCTCACATGTTTGAGTTTATCATAACTGTGCTTCATAAGATGGACCTGGTCTATGTTTGAGTTCCTTTGTTAGTCTTCAAAACTTCACCTTAACTTGGTCCAACAAACATGAAGCTCAACCCTGAGAACTGCGCTTTTGGAGTTGGCTTGGGCAAATTCTTGGGTTTCATGGTGTCGAACAGGGGTATAGAGATCAACCCAGACAAAATCAAAGCCATCGAGGAAATCACCGTTGTAAACAATGTGAAAGCTGTACAACAGTTGACCAAACGGATAGCTAACCTAAATAGATTTATCTCAAGGTTATCAGATAGGAGCCATCATTTCTTTCCCTAGTCAACAAGAAGAACAACTTCCCATGGACTCCGGAGTGCCAACAAGCCCTGGAAAAATTAAAACAGTATCTCCCGAGCCCACCCCTGCTCCATACTCTAAAGGAGGATAAAACACTCTACATATACCTAGCCGTGTCTGAAGTAGTGGTAGTGCTGTGTTGGTTCGAGAGGAGAAAAGCACGTAATTTCCTGTCTATTATATGAGTTGGACCTAGGGGATGCTGAAACCAGGTACCCACATTTGGAAAAATTAGCCCTTGCATTAATAATTGCATCCAGGAAATAAAAACCATATTTTCAATGCCATCCCATATGTGTACTAACTACATATCCACTTCAAAATATCTACATAAACCCGAGTTATCTGGCAGATAGGCCAAATGGGCCATCAAACTTAAGGATATGATATCGAATATCAGCCTCGAACGGCTATCAAGTCTCAAAGTTTGGCAGACTTCGTGGTCGATTTTGCGCTTACCCTCATACCTAAAGTAGAAAAGGTGCTCGTGCTAAAAACAAGTACGTCATCGGGGTTATAGACCCTTTTCACAGATGGTGCCTCAAATGTGAAAGGGTCTGGGCTCGACATCATTTTAAACCACCCACGGGCAGTGTCATTAGGAAATCTATCAAGACTTCTAAATTGACTAACAGTGAGGCCATGATTGCAGGTCTCGACTAACCAAGGGCATTGGGGCAGAAGTCATCGAGGCAAACTGTGACTCCCTTTTGGTAGTGAATCAAATTAATATGAGCTTCGAGGTTCGAGACGATCGAATGCAAAGGTACTCAGACAAACTTCAAGTAACATTGCTTCGCTTTAGGGAATGGACACTGGACCATGTACCTCGGGAACAGAACATCGAGGCCGCTGCATTTGCAAACTTGGGGTTATCGGTATAAGAAGATGATATCGTCTAGGGGTTCTGTCATCCCACTATCGAAGTCAGTGATCGAAGAAGGCCATGCAGAGATTAATTCAACAAGTTTAACATGGGAATGCAGGAATAAGTACATTAATTACTTGAAGCATGGGAAGCTCCCCGCGGACCCAAAAAAGTCAAGAACACTTCGAGCCAAAGCAGCTCGATTCTTGCTCGATGAAAATGGAACGTTATACAGAAGAACCTTGGATGGACCACTGGCAGTGTGCTTGGGACCCATGGACGCTGATTATGTACTATGGGAAATCTACGAGGGTACCTATAGGAACCATTTTGGTGCAAACTCTCAGCTTCACAAGGTGATCAGAGCAAGGTATTATTGGGATAACATGGAAAGGATACCAAGGAGTTTGTCTGGAAGTGTGATAAATTCCAGAGATTTGACCCAATGATCCATCCACCAGGTGAACAACTCCACTCGGTCCTATCCCCGTGACTATTCATGAAATGGTGTATGGACATCGTTAGCCCCCTACCAACGACGCTAGATAAAGCTAGATTTGTTTTGTTTATGACTGACTACTTCTCAAAATGGGCTGAAGTGCAGTCCTTCGAAAAGGTAAAAGAAAAACAAGTTATCGACTTCATATGGGACCACATCATATGATGGTTTTGGATGCCCGTCGAAATAACATGCGACATTGGGAAACAGTTCATTGGCAGCAAAATGACAAAATTCCTTGAGGACCATAAAATCAAAAGTATCCCATCAGCACCTTACCACCTAAGTGAAAATGGTCAGGCTGAGTCCACAATCAAAACCATCATTCGAAACTTGAAGAAAAGGTTAGATGAGGCAAAGGGTAAATGGAGAGAAGTGTTGCCCGAGGTGCTATGGGCATATTGGATGATGTCAAAGTCAAGCACGGAGGATACCCCATTTTCTTTGGTATATGGGTGTGAAGCATTGATCCCAGTCAAAGTCGGGAAACCTAGCATTAGGTTTCAGCATGCCACCATAGACTCAAATCGCGAAGCAATGAACACTTCTCTCGAACTACTAGATGAAAAATGTGAAGCCGCATCAATTCGCATGGCCGCACAAAAACAAAGGATCATAAGGTATTACAACAGAAGGACAAACCTTCGACATTTCAGAGTTGGGGACTTAGTTTTGAGGAAAGTCACCCTCAACACTTGAGACCCAAACGAAGGGAAACTAGGTCTCAATTGGGAAGGACCATATCATGTCCTCGGAGTGCAGGGAAAGGATCCTACAAACTCAGCACAATGGATGGCTAGCAACTACCAAACAACTGGAATGTATCGTTACTCAAGCGATATTATTGTTGAGGTATGACCTCCTCCCCTTTTCCGTTTATATTAAAACTAAATCCTTGCAGGTATTCGATTAGAGATATCGAGGAACCTTTCAGTTTGAAGATCTTGGGTTTTAAAGTATGTGTTGTACTCTCTTTCCCTTAGATAGGCTTTTACCCTAAACGGGTTTTTCCGGCAAGCTTTTTAACAAGACACCACCTATATGCTACCTAAGTAATATTCAACAAGTGTTCAAGGCTTCCTTTTAATCAACCTCGAATACTGGGAGGCATCACCTTCGGAGGACGCATTCTCGAAGAAAGAAATTTATGTGAAGGAGCGCCTTGATAGGGGAATGTTGTAATGGGCCAAACGATCAAGTGAACCGTGTCCATGTAGAATAATCGAGCCCCAGGGGGAAAACATGTACACATGTACCAACTACTTGAAGAAGCATTTTTATTATATCAAAACACTTTGTGCATATAAAACGTCTACTATTTTTGCACTTAACGGCCTAAGGGCCAAAATCCCGAATGCACCCAAATACTCAAGGACTATCATCAACAATCGACACATCGAATCATCAAACACTCGATCTTATAAGACCTCAAAGAGGCATACTCAATTTCAGAATACCTCAAAGGGGCAACCCCTCGAAAACGATATACTCGGGGTCTAACTTTTCAAACAAGTTTGGAAAGTTACTGAAAAACAAGTCCAAGTGACAAACCCGAAGGCTATGACCATACTAAAGATTATGGTCACATAAAGGCTACAACAAAAATTGTGTGATTCAGAGACGTCCGATTTCCGCTATAAATTAAAGGTCTTCAAACATTGAAAAATTGGTTAAATCAGGCTCCCCCCAGCAAAAGCAAAATATAAAGGGCTTCGATAAAATCGACCCCCCGAAAAACCTATGGGCTTCGATAAATTTAGCGCTCGAATAACCCAAAGGCTTCGATAATACCAGCCATCAAAAAAACCTCAAAAGGAATTTGATTATTTCTACACAAACAAAATGACTAACGAGGCTTCGATACGTTAAACCTTCAAAAAACCCAACGGGTAAACACATGCTAAGGCATACCTAAAATTTTGCTAAGTCTTTTAGCCAAAATGAGAGAAAAAATTATATAGCCTTTTTGGAGGTCAATACGGCCTAATTCAAAAGGCCTAAGGGACAATTTTAAAATGGCCTAAGGGCCGATATACAAGAGCCTTAGGGCCAACTTAAAAGAAATATAGGGCCAAAAGCTTATGCGAGTCCGAGATTTCACACTCATTCAACTCGGACCCAAAGGCCCCATTGTTCCAAGATCATATCAAAATGATTTTAAGCTTGCCAATTATCTAAGACCTTAAGGGGTACGATCTTGAGTAATAAAAACCTAATGGTTTATTACAAGCCTTAACCGATAATTGAACGAAGCATTTGAATCGTCGGAATTTTGCATGAATAGGGACAAAATAATAGTCAACACAAATCAAGGATAGAGCAAAAAGATACTTTATATTCATAAGGAAAATTTACAACACATTTACAACGCCCACAAGGGTCCCCTACTCAAAAAAGGAACCTAATCTATTTTCAGGGTCACTCTCCCGGGAGTGTCATCTCCAGAACCTACATCTACGGCGACTCTATTCTCGGGAGTCTCCTCTCCTTTGGGAGTATCTTCTTCATCTTCCTCGCTGGCAGAGTGGCTCACCATATCCTCGTAGTCGGAGGAGACAAGAAACCTAGCATCGGTTTCATGCGCCTTTGCTTCAGCTATCTCCTCGTCAAGGTTAAATCCTTAGGCATGGATTTCCTTGAAAGTCTCCCTCCGGGCTTGGAACTTAGCCAATTCATTGCTCAGTCTTCCCCCGTCGGAGGCCTCCCTTAGCTCAGCTTGAATGACCATGATTTCCTTCAAATATATAGCAATAAATTTATCAGTTGTAGCTTTTGTCTTCTCAGTTTCGGCTTTGGCCTGTACAGCCTCAGCCTGCATAGCTTCGGCCAGGGTTTTAGCCAGATCGGCCTCCAATCCCTTGATTTTCCTAGCCTGAGCCAGACCCTTCACTTCGACATCTAGGAGCCGAGCCTCAGCCGAGTTCAGTTGGTATGTAATAGCTTCCTTGTCAGCAACAAGTTAATCCATGTTCTTTTTCCACTGATGGCAATCAGCCCGAACTTGATTTACCTTGCCCCAGAGCTGCCCAATCATATTTAACTTTTGCTGCATCTGAGATATCTAAGTATTAGCCTCCAAAGCAGGGCCAAGAATGCCAAACTTTGTTAAAATCAGGGTTACCTACTTATCCAGCTCGAACTCCTTTTTTGAGCTTTGGCTAAAGCGGTTCGGAGATCCTTAAGCTCCTATTCCTTCCGCTACAGAGGAGCCTCAAGGCCTTCTCTTAGTTCAAAACTCTTTTGAGCTCGACCTCACATTGGCTCAACTTATCTCTAAACTTTGCAATATCCTATACATGAAATGGAGACATATCAGTCGAAAGAAAAGAAAAAAAAATTACAATATTAAAGGTAAGTACTTACCCGGATAAGGAGACGTTGAGCCTCTTCAAAAAAGGAGGATATATCATTAAAGTCATTGGCATCCTCGATCCTAGTGTAGCAACCCTGAAAAGGATCATTTTCGATGACCTTATGGGTAGGGCATAAGCATAGCATTGGCTTACTCGATTGTCCCCTCTGAATAAGTTGGAAATGAAAGGGAGTGACGCATTGTCGCGGACCCGAGCTCTTTATTAGGGGAGTTCTCATTGTCATTGGGGGTCTTAGCATCTACCCCATCTAGTGTATTTTTTGAAGGCAGAGGAACAATCTTGACCACCGCAGATGCAGGGGCCTTGCCCGTTTCTTCCTTCGGGGCATCATCACTATGGGATGAGGTTTCTGATTTGGAAGGCTTGGCGACCTCGTCTAGATTCCTACTTCAAGACACCAATGATGACCCTTCATCATCATTCTCTTCATCATTCAAGGAGTCTTGGGCCAAGTTTGCGCTCGTTTGAACAATTTTTTTCCGTTCGAGATCCTCTTTCTTTTTTTGTCCTTCTCAGACTTCGGGTTTTAAGGCTTGATCTTTTCTTCGGGCGGGGATGGACTCATCTCGGATGCATCACCAAGACCTGCACAAGCAAGCGTGAGTAAGTAAAAATGCTTCCAATATATGGAAACTGTTGGAACTGCTAAAAGCCAGTTACCATGGTTCTTGGCCTCCTACAAGCCCTTTGATAATTCATGCCACTTGCGCTCATCATAGGAAGAAGTGGCATCTAACTTTCGAACCCAATCCTCGAGGTTGGGCACTGCTAACGGCGGCCAAGCATTGGCTGCAAAAAGAAGGGAAATGACGTTATGAAATATGGAATAAAATATGAATAGGTACAGGGAATACGAAGTGCACTAACGTTTAAAGTTCCACCTCTTCGGGAATGGCATTTTATTCTCGGGGATGATGTTTGAAGTTTTTACTGTAATAAACCAGCTCATCCAACCCCGATCTTTGGTTTTGTCAGCGCTGGTAAAGAAGGACTTCAATGTTCGGCATTGCAGCTTGATGAGTCCTCAAAATAACTAGGGCCAATACAATCGATCCAGGTGGTTGAGGGTAAATTCCAAACCCTCAGCCTTTTCAGAAAAATACTGCAACATAATCACAATAAACCAAAAAGAATGTTGAATTTGACCAAGGGTGACTTCATACATTCTGCAGTAGTCGATTACTACCGGATCGAGGGGACCCAGTGTGAAGGGGTAAATGTAAACACTCTGAAACTCCTCCTTGTGGGTAGTAATGCTTTAGTTGGGGTACGGGATCCAAACCTCAACCTCATCTCCCCATCGACGTTCCTTTTTCACGTCCTTGGTAAGATGCTTCATTATCAAGCTAATATATCGAGATACATGCTTGCGTCGGGCCTCGACATCGAGAGGATTCTCGATACTGAAGTCGTTCTTAATATACAATTACTAGGGGTGATTTCCTCAAACGTTGGCGGTACCAACAGTTTGGCGGCATGGGAAGATGATGCTGTATACTTTTTGAGTACCGTCTTAGAAGTTTTGGCCATGGCTGTAAGCGAAATAATACAGGTGTACAGGGATGTGGTGTTTCCGGCAAGAGCTTAGCATTTTTCTGGCACTTAAAGAGGCGGAGGAAATAAGCGATAGAAGAAAGAGAACAAGATGGGAAAGGGATGAATAAAGAGTAAAGTTCTTTACATAGAGGAATCGCCTCATATTTATAGAAGGGCAATGGCAATTCAGCGGCATTAGTGGCCGACCAAAACTGGCATGCATTCAATGTTTTTAGGGAAGTGAACCAACGGGACGTTTCGGTCACTTCGCACGCTTGTACCATGGGGATGACATCATTTAAAGACTTCGGGAATCCAAAATTGTTTCATATAATTTCATTCTAAGAAACGCGGGAACTATCTGTATACGGTCCAAAGCGAAGAGTTCGATTTTGGAGACTTAATTACATTCCGAGCCCGGGTTTGGGGAACTCAAGGTTAGAATCAAGCCAGGCCTGGGTAAGCACATATAGAGAAGTAAATTGAGGACACATTATGATCTGCCTCGAGGGTAGTACAATTTCGAGGGCACTCAAGAATGGGTGGAAATTTTCAAGAACACGTGGGTCAGGACTTAAATTATATGATAAAATTTGTACGAAATAGTACAAGTTCGTACTAGGTTGTTATACAACTGTACCAATAGGATTTTTTATCATAATTTGAAATGTACCATATTAGGGTTTCCCCCTCCTATATAAAGGGGACACCCAATCATTTGTAAGGATATATAATTGACTGCAATAGAACATTCCACTCTGCTTGTATTGTTTACCGTGCTCAACATTTGTTCTTCAGATTTATTGTCTTGTCTTTATTGTTCTTAGCTGACCACGAGGTCCCTGGGATAATCAAGCTCGAGGTCCTTATTGTTCCAACAACACTAATTTGGTTCACCAACTCTTCTTACTTAAGCCTAATATTACTTGTATAATCACTAGTATTAGAATATATCACATATCTTTAAAACCACAAATTATCTTTAATTGTTACTCACATTTTTTGAGGTAAAAAATGCAATAGGAAAAATACATAAATACCCCATTCAACTTATCCAGAAAAATAGGTTTGAACACTTAAACTAAACGGGTTACCCCTATTCTTGTTCAAAGAGAATTAAATGCCGCCTTAAATGCTAACGTGGCAAAAAATTTAATTATTTTTAAAAAATAGGCGCGCACAAATATCTGTAAAACAAAACAAAAAAAGAATCCTTCTCTCCCCCTCATCTTCTTCTACATGCTCCCCCCACTCTCCCCCCGAACTTGGGCCTCGCCGAATAGGCATGAACAAAGCCACTCCGGTACAACACCACCACATCCCCAAAATCGTCTCTGACCAAGATGGTTTGGGTTTAGCTCATAAATTCCCCACCAATCGGACCTTCATTAGTTTCTTAGTCTCCAACGAATGGAAGCCAATGTCCTCCGTTTAAGGTAATGCTTTCCTTTTAAAGAAAAAGATTCTTATTTTAAGTATGGTGAATTGATTTTTCTACTTCCTCATGTTAATTATTTAAATCCTTTTTCATATTAGCTAATTTGTTTTTTTGGATATAGGGTGTGTTTAGTATGAAGGAAAATTTCTTCCGGAAAATATTTTCCAATTTTCTCATGTTTGGTTGGCTTATGAATCGACCATTATTATGGGTGGCCTAGTCAGGCCTAGCAAATCATTTGTTTTCTCTATACTCGAGTAATTTCTCAGCGAGAGTGGGTAATCATGGGAAGATTATTGAGTGGGTGCCTCAAGAAATGGTGTTGGCTCACCCTTCAATTGCTTGTTTTGAGACTCTTTCTGGTTGGAATTCCACAATTGAGGGTTTAAGTGTAGGAGTCCCTTTTCTATGTTGGAATTATTTTGGAGATCAATTATATACACTGTCATGACCCAAGTTCTCCCTCCGTGAACTTTCGTGACGATACCTAATCTTTACGACTAGGTAAGCCTAATATTTGCGGAAAATGTAACGAAAAGACCAAAGCTATCAACTAACAGGTAAATTTAAACAAGGTAATGAGATGCCGCTCGGCATATAGAATATTCACTTTTGAAAAGTACATAAGCTTTCTCAAAACCCGGAATGTTATAAGCCACAAGCTAAAAAAAGAGACAGAACTCCCATACTCCAGATTCAAATAAAAGAAGAAAATACAAGAAGTGTTTGACATGGGGAGGAATAGATAGAGATTCCGAGGTCTGTGGACGTGAAAATTAGACCTTGAAGTCTCTACTGCTGGCTCGCCTCACTGGTAATGCGGCTGACAAGCGGTACCTAGATTTGCACACGAAAAACATGTGTAGGGAAGGGGCATGAGTACACTATAATGGTATCCAGTAAGTGTCAAGACTAACCTCGGTTAAGTAATGACGAGAACAGGTTAGGGCCCTACTAGTATAAATATAATGAAATAAGACATAATGAAATATCACAGTAAAAATAAATATGGAAATCTAACAGGAATATAATCAATCAAAGCCAACAGCTTAGAACACAGAAATAACAACAGGGGATCTCCCGAGATACCTTCTCATAGTCCGAAACGTAAATGTGTAGGGGGATCTTCCGGAATACCAATCCGTAGTCTCAAATTAAATATGCAGAATAGAGGGATATCTCGGAATACCATTTCGTAGTCCCAAAGTAAATATGCAGTACAGGGGGATCTCCCGGAATACCGTTCCGTAGTCCCAAAATAAATATACAACTCAACCAATAGAAATAATAGTTACAGCAAGGAAACCTACAGTTTAGACTAAGGCAAGCCAATGAAAGCAGGAAAGTTTCACTAAATATGCTGCACAAAGTTCAAATAGGCAGTTAAAACACGTAGGCAAGCTATTCTAAACTAAAAAGGATAGTTACATATGCTCGTGTAGTTCAAATAATGAGCAACGAGTTATGACTTAGTGAAAAATGGAGTTTTACAACAAATAGCCCGTGTACGTATTCGTCACCTCACGTGCGCGACGCTCATATATCAAAATAGTACCAAATCCTAAGGGGAGTTCCTCACACAATATTAGGAAAGCCACTTACCTCGAACCAAGCTCAATCAATCTGTAACAATGCTCTTTCTACGAATGTCCGGCTCCGGATGACCTAAATCTAGCCAAATCAATTATATAACATAAATATAATTACAAGAAACTAATCTAGCTAATGAATTCAAGGCTAAAGTAAGAAATTAGAAAATCTCCCCAAAAACCCTCCCAAGGCCCACATCTCAGAATATGTAAGGCACAAATTATGAACACCCATTCATTCACTAGTTCACTCGTACCAAAATTATCCAAATCCGATATCTAAATTCCAATCAAAACTCAAAAATTCGGTTGAAGAACTTCCCCCATTTTTCCAACTTCTCACCTAAATTCCTTAATTTAATGAAGAAACAACTATGGATTAATGAAATAAAACCAAAAACGAGTTAGGAATCATTACCCCAAATCTCTCTATGAAATTCCCTCGAAGAATCGCCAATTTCCGAGCTCCTAAGTCCAAAAATAAAGAATGAATTCAAACCCTCAAAATTTTCCAGAGATTCCAATTTTGCAAGCCTTCAACGGCATTTACGGCCCCGTGCCTACGGAAAATCCATCGCAGGTGCGAAGGCAATTTAAATGGGCTTGGACCGCTTCTGTAGGGACTAGGCCACACCTACGAGCCTGCTCATGCGGTCCTCCACCACTTCTACGGTCTATCATCGCACTTACGGTCTCAGATGGACAGGTCTTAAGCCCCATCTGCGGCTCCATGGCCGCTTACGGCACTGCACCTGCGGCCCAAAGTGCGCAGGTGCAATTACACTAGTTGCAGCAGCTTCTGCAATTGCCTAAGTCCCAACTCAATTCGTTGAACATGTGAAACACACCCCAGGCCTCCAGGACATCAACCAAACATACCAACCAATCCTAAAACATCATGAAAACTTAGTCGAGCTCTCAAATCACATCAAACAACGCTAAAATCACGAATCACCCTCCAACTCAAACTTAAAGAACTTGAAACTTCAATTTTCCACAACCTATCAAACCACGTCCAATTGACCCCAAATTTTGCAAACAAGTCATAATCAACACTATAGGCCTACTCCAACTTCCGGAATGAGAATCCGACCTCGATATAGGAATTCCACTGCCCGTCCAAATCTCCAAAAAATTGACTTTCTCTATTTCAAGACTAAATTAGCTACGGACCTCCAAAACACAACCCGAACATGCCCTAAGTCCAAATTCACCTAACGGAGCTAGCAGAACTGACGAAACTCCATTTCGGAGTCGTATTCACACAGTTCTGACTACGGTCCAAATTCTAAGACTTAAGCCTTCGTTTAGAGACTAAGTGTCCTAAAACAGTCCAAAAACCAATACGAAACCTCCCGGCAAGTCACAATAACATAAATTGATGCGGGGGAAGCAGGTAGTAGGGGATCAAGGCTCTAACTTTCAAAATGACCCACTGAGTTGTTACATCTTCCCCTCTTAAAACAATCGTTCGTCCTCGAACGGGCATAGAGACATACCTGAAGTGGTGAAAAGATGAGGATAATGGTTGTGCATATTTTGCTCGGTCTCCTAAGTCACCTCTTCAGCAGGATGATCCTGCCACTGAACTTTAACCTCAGATTTCGAACATGCCTGTCCAAAAAGGCCATTAGCTCCTTAACATAGGATAAATTCTTATCCAACTGGATTGAGCTGAAATCCAACATATGAGATGGATCGCCGTGATACCTCTGGAGCATCAAAATATGAAATATTGGATAAAATCCTACTAAGGTGGGAGGTAAGGCAAGCTCATAAGCAACCTCCCCAACTCACTGCGACACCTCAAAAAGACCAATAAACCTTGGGCTCAGCTTGCCTTTCTTTCTGAACCTCATAATGCCTTTCATAGGCGAAACCCAGACCAAGACCCGCTATTCAACCATGAATGCCACATCGCGAACCTTTTGGCTAGCATAACTCTTCTGTCTGGGCTGGGCTGTGCGAAGTCTATCCTGAATCACCTTAACCTTCTCCAAGGCATCCTGAACTAAGTCCGTACACAATAATCTTGCCATGTCTGGCTTGAACCAACCCATTGGGGATCGACATCACCTACCATACAGAGCCTCATACGGTGCCATCTGAATGTTGAACTGATAACTGTTATTGTAGGCAAACTCCACAAGAGGCAAGAACTGATCCTAAGAACCTCCGAACTCCATCACACACGCACAGAGCATATCCTCAAGAATCTAAATTATGTGCTCGGACTATCTGTCTGTCTAAGGGTGAAATGATGTGCTCAACTCCACCGGAGTACCCAACTCATGTTGTACAACTCTCCAGAATCGTGATGTAAACTACATACCCCGATCAGAGATGATAGATACCAGTACGCCTTGAAGTCTGACAATCTCATGGATATAAACTCGAGCAAGCTGCTCGGAAGAATAGGTAGTCATCACAAGAATGAAATGAGCTAACTTGGTCAGCCTATCCATGATCACCCAAACTGCATCAAACTTCCGATAAGTCCGTGGGAGTCCAATAACAAAATCCATAGTGATCCGCTCCCATTTCCACTCCATAATATCTAAATTTTGAAGCAATCCACCCAGTCGCTAACGTTCATACTTCACCTACTTGCAATTTAGACACCAAGCAACACACTCTACTATGTCCTTATTCATCCTTATCCACAAGTAATGCTGCCTAAAGTCCTGATACATCTTCTCCTCACCTGGATGAATAGAGTACCGTGAGCTATGAGCCTTCTAAATAATCAGCTCACGCAAACTATCTACATTAGGCACACATAGCCTGCCCTACATCCTCAATGCACCGTCATCCCCAGTAGTGACTTCCTTAGCACTACCATGTTGGACTGTCTTTAAGGACAAGCAGATGGGGATCACTATCCTGACACCCCCTGATACGATTGTGAGCACGTGATTTTTGCCTTAAGCAAATTATTCCTAAAATCCAAATAAAATGATTTTTTTAAATTCTGTTAATTATTTATGGCATTTTTTGTGTTAATTAGTTGCATAATAATTCATAAAAAATATACAAAAAAATATGCATGTGGATTAGGATTTTAATTTTGCAATTTTGGTATTAATACATTTTGTGAACAAATTAAAGAAAAATCAAAATAGCATCTTATGTTTTTTGAAAAATACCATAAAAATAGAAATTAATTAGTTTTAAAATTAGCAATACAAAAAGAAATAAATAAATACAAAAAGGAAAATAGAAAAATATAAAGGAAATAAAATACAAAAATACAAGATAAAATAATTTGGGTTGATAAAATCAATGGCCCAAAAAATAGATAAATACTCAACCCAAATTGACCCAGGCCCAAAGTAATACCAGGTCTGCCCATTGTATATCAAACGACCCCGTTTAGCTACAAGAAATCTAGACCGTTGATTTACTTAATCTGACGGTCATGTTACACAAACCAGTTAATAAATCAAACGACGACGTTTGAGTCGTCAAATCCTGGCCATTCATTTGTTTGATCTAACGGATAGGATTGAGCCGTCACTTAAATAGACGACGTCATTTCAGAGCTCAATAGATCTGAGTCGTTAATACACTTAATCCAACGGTCCAAAATATTAGTACCCCTTTTAATATGATATATACATATACCATCATTCATTTCATCTTCCTTCCCCTATAATCAAAAACCCTAGCCCCCCCCCCCCTTCTCTCAATCTCGCCGGAACTCTCACCGACGGGATACAACACCTTCTCTGACGGCATCACCATTAACAACAGGGAAAGCCCTGAGCCTCCTCTCCCACCCCCCATAATTAGTTTCCCTCAAACCA
>MU733174.1:104807-126006 GCA_026770625.1 Nicotiana glauca
CGGGATACAACACCTTCTCTGACGGCATCACCATTAACACCAGGGAAAGCCCTGAGCCTCCTCTCCCACCCCCCATAATTAGTTTCCCTCAAACCATCCTGGATCTCCTCGAATATTAGTTTAAGTGTCGCCGGAACCCTACTCCGGCGAACACAACTTTTGATACTGCCTTCACCCTTAACACCATAGGAAGCCCTTAGCTTCCTCATTACACCCCTACAACCTTTTGTTTCAAATAAGTCCAGAATTCCTCGAATCTTAAAATATAGGTCGCCGGAACCCTACTCCGGTGAATGACCTTTCACCCAAACATCACTAAAATCTTACCAAAACTCTGCTTTAACCCTTCTCAACTCGATTCTGATAATATTGAAACCCCAAACACCCTGGAAACCAAAAGAGTCTTTCAACGTTCAAAAAATTTCAAGAAATGGGTTCCTGAGTGTGAGAAGACAATCTTTTAAAGAAAAATAAAGAAAAGAAAAGCAAAAGTCCTAAAGAAGACCAAAAGCTAAGTCTTCATGTCTTTTATTTTGATTTTGATTTTTTTGAGTGTTCATTTTATCTTTCTTTCTTTCTGATTTTTTTTTTCTAGTTTTGTATGCATGCCTATTCTTTGTTTCCGTTTCTTGACTATTTTTCTTAGACAGTCTGAATTCATCTAAAACTAATATTAATAATAAATAAAATTTCAAGATTTTTCTGTATCTTGATTAGGGTTTCTAATTAGTAATAGTTTTATAAATATTATTTTTGTAAGTCGATTTCTGTGACATGTTAAAGATAGGGTTAAAAGATTCTAAGATTTTTTCTGTTTGTTGTTAGTTAATCTCTGCTTTAAATAAGATTTTAGATTCTGATATTATTAGAGTTTAAAATTTTGGTTAACCAGCAGTTTAATTGGACTTGTTTAATTTTGATTCGAATTGGTTGATAAAGTTTTAATTGGTTGTTTAATTTTCAGTTAGCTGATTCTGATTAATTTTGACCCTGTGATTATTACTTAATTAGGTTTGATAATTAAGGATTGGTTATAGCTGGGGTTAAGGGCAGTACGGGTAAGGGGTAATTAGGATTTGGAATTGGGGTTAGTTTGGGGAATACCATTTGGTTTAAATGTAAAAATCCTAAGGGGATAAGGGTAGAGTTGGGAATACTAAATGGCCTAATTGTAAAATACCTAAGGGATTAAGGGCATTTCAGGCACAATAAAAGGGTAGTGTAGTGAATACCAATTAGAAGTGGGGGTAGAAGGGTAAAAACAAAGGAAAAGAACATTCTAGATAGGGAAAAGGGGGTAATTCTGCATTAATAAGGGGAATGGGTCGAATAAATAAAAACAATAAGGGTCTAATTGCAATAAAAGAGAGGACTAAGGGACAATTTCAGAATTTGAAATTCCCTACCTTTCTAAATCTATAAATAGGCCTCATGTGCCTTCCTTTAAGAAAAAGGTTTTTTGAAGTTTGGCCAATCTGAAATCCTCCCTAAATCATCTCTGCAATTCTAAGTCTTCACCTTAGAAATTTCTCATTTCAAAAACTCAAAAATACCAAATAATAGCAGAAATAGTTCGAGAATCCCACTGTTTCATTAGTTCTAACATCAATTTGGAATCTGTTTGATGCTGATTGTCGAGTTTGTGTGGAAATTGCATTTTGTTGGTCAAGTGATGGGTTATATGCTGGTTTACTGCTGTTGATCTGTTATTTTTATGGTTCAATTGGTGTTGATTGAGGCTGGTTGATTGTTGTTGTTATTACTGTTGCTGATCCTGTTTCTGTTATTTCAACTAGATCTCATTGATTTCCTTTCATTTCCAAGTACACTTCTATCTTTGTTGATTTAAATTTCGAAATTGAACAAGATGAAATGAAAAAGTTTACATGTAATTTCATATTTTACTGTTTGTTTATCGAATTTGATCATTTAAATTCGTTAGGATTAGTTTGATATGTAATAAACTCGGACTGGACTGTTGACATTTAAATTGATATTAGCTTTAGTTTTAAAATAGTTTCACACATTATAGTTGAGATTATATGACAGTATTAGAGATAAAAAATGTAAAGTAGAATAGATTTAAATTTCTGCAACTAGTTCTGTTAGGTTAATAATATTGTGATATTTTTAAAAGGTATTATTACCTGTATACTGAAGTCAATAAAGTAATCAGAGTTATTCATATAAATGCGTGTTCAACATCTGATAATGTATATGGATTTAGATCATAATTGTTCCATGTTTAGTAAATAGAACAGATTCTGTAGATTAAGATACCACTATAATGTGTCATTCGTTGTAAGGTTTTATTCAGTTAAACGTTAGTTTAAATTCTCGTTTTCTCGTAAATCAGCCTTTAATAAACTGATAATAATAAGGAATTGAGTTAGTAGTTAACACATCTGATCTGTAATCACAAGTGAATTATGTGGATCTCTGCAACTTGAAATTAGTATGCAAGACCAGTAATGTAATGCTAGTTTAATCTGAATTATTAACTAATAGGATTAATAAGTACTTGAATTAAAAATAAAGGAAATCTTCTGGTAGTTAAGTGTGTAAACTAGTTTGAATTCAAAGTAAATCGTAATAATCTGAAAAATGAAGTGAAAACAGTCTTATGCTTGGTGTTAATCCTGGATCAATGTCTTAATGAAAGGCCCAAATTCAATAAATATGATAGTTAGACATGGGCCTGATCGTATGATACTAAAAACTGTTCTGTACCACAACGTTATACGGACTGTTTTAAAATAAGATTTGGATTGAAAATTGCTATATGGGCTATAATTAAGCCCAATATGAAATAAGCCTAGACTCTTATGAGTTTGTTGCCCCAAAATGCCAAATTATTAGGTAATGATAAACAATTAAGACTTTCCCTTTATTATTAGAGACAAAACACACAGAAAATATAGTATACTTTAGATATGACCTTGATAAATTAAGATGAGCCTCGCCGCATTAAATACACAATTGCGGGGCCCTCAAATAAATTGTTATGAAAATCTTAGATTTGGAAGGACTGTTTAGCAAATTTCATGGTATTTCCCAAAGTTCACAAGACGTACATACTTTAGGCACGATTTGTAATAATATTACCTTCTTAATACAACTGCACATTTATGTAACCCAAATCCAAGTCTCAACGAAGTCAAAATGTGTTAAAAGCCACGGGCGTACTGGTACGGCGTGGTCCGAAATATATTTTCACGACGTTGTAAAATTAAATAATAAAGTGGAATATTAATAAATGTACATACTAATGGAACATATATAGAAATCAGATAAAAAAAATACAACAGTTGAGCGACCGTGCTAGAACCACGGAATTCGGGAGTGCCTAACACCTTCTCCCGAATTAACAGAATTCCTTATCCGGATTTCTAGTTCGCAGACTGTAACAGAGTCATACTTTCCTCGGTTCGGGATTCAACCGGTGACTTGGGACACCATTAATCTCCCAGGTGGCGACTCTGAAACTAAATAAATAAATCCCGTTCCGACTGTCCTTAAATTGGAAAAACTCCTTCTTTTTTATTATATCCCTTCCCGGGGTGTAGTAATTAGGCTCTTCCATGTAAGGTAAGAAAAATGAGGTTTGACAACGATCATATAGAGAAGACCAAGAAACCAAATAAGCCAATACTCAACTCTGCTCAGAAATATCCAATCTCGTAAACTGGCTAGCTAAGGCCTACATCCAACGCCATGGGCCTCTCTTATGATAGTAGATATGCTAAACACCCCAAACTCTCTACGGAAGACTCAAAGCATCGACCACAATATTGGACTTGCTAGGGTGGTACAAAATGGTTATTTCGTAATCCTTAAGCAGATTTAACCACCTCCTTTGATGAAAATTAAGATCTTTGTACTTGAACAGATGCTGCAAACTTTGGTGATCAGTGTAAATCTCACAAGGGACAACGTACATATAGTGCCGCCATGTCATTGAGGCATGAACAATAGCTGCTAGCTTAAGGTCCTGGGCATGATAGATATTTTCATGTATCTTCAGCAGTCTGGATGCGTAGGCAAAAGGTCAACTCGCGACGCATCATAATAAACTATATAAGACCACGAACCTGAAGTTAATACCAATACTAGGCCTGTAGTCAAAGGTGTCTTGAGCTTTTGAAAACTCTCCTGACACTCCTCTGTCCATATGAACGGAGCAACCTTCTGGTTCAGCCTGATCATAGGATGCAATAGATGAGACCCCCTCAACAAATCGACGATAATACACCACCAAACCAAGGAAACTCCAGATCTCTATGGCCGAGGATGGTCTGGGCTAACTCTGCACTGCTTCCACCTTCTTCGGATCCACCTTGATCCATTCACTTGACACCACATGACCCAAAAATGCTACAATCCAACTAGAACTTACATTTCAAGGACTTTGCATATAACTTCTTTTTTCTCAAAGTCTGAAGCACAGTCCCCAGGTGCTCCTCATGATTTTCTCGACTCCGGGAGTACACTAGAATGTTGTCAATAAATACAATGATGAATGAGTTAAAATAAGGCCAAAATACACTATGCATCAAATGCATAACTATTGTTGGGGAGTTGGTCAACCCAAGTGACATGACAAGGAACTCATAATGACCATATCGAGTCCTGAAAGCAGTCTTCGTGATATCTGGCTACCGGATCTTCAACTGATGATAATGTGAACGCAAGTCAATCTTGGAAAATATGCAGGAACACCTGTAACTGATAAAATAGGTCATCAATATGAGGCAATGTATACCAATTCTTCACAGTAACTTTGTTAACTGGAGATAATCAATGCACATACGCATAGAACCATCCTTTTTCTTCACAAACAAGATCGGAGCGCCCCAAGGTGACACACTGGGCCGTATGAAGCCCTTATCAAACAATTCCTAACTGTTCCTTTAACTTTTTCAACTTAGGAGTGGGCATACGATAAGGAGGAATAGAGAGAGGCTGAGTGCCCGACAACAAATCAATGCCAAAATAAATGTCTTTGTCGGGCGGCATTCCTGGAAGATTAGCTGGAAACACATCAAGGAAATCCCTCACTACTCAGACTAAATTAATTGTAGGGGTATCCATACTGGCGTCTCTCACATAGGCTAGATACGCGTCATGCCCCTTCTCAATCATTCGTTGAGCTTTAAGAAATGAAATAACTATTATGTGAGTGTAATCTAAGGTACCCCTCCAATCTAATCACGGTAAACCTGGCATAGCCAGCTTCACTATCTTGGAATGACGATCAAGAATATTATAATGGGGCAACAACCAATCCATGTCCAAGATAACATCAAAATCAACCATGCTAAGCAATAATAAATTGGCTCTGGTCTCAAAACTACTAGGAGTAATCAAACACGACCAATACACACAATCCACAGTAAGAGAATCTCCCAGAGGAGTAGACACATAAACAAGGGAACTCAAGAAATCCTGAGATACGCCTAAATGCGAGACAAAATAAGATGACACAGAAGAATAATTGGAGACTAGATTGAATAGAACTAATGCATATTTATGACAAACTAGAAATATACATGTAATGGCCGAATCGGAAGCAACAACCTTTGTACGAGCAGAAGGGAATTATATCTAGCCTGGCCTCCCCTTCTAGGGTGGCTTCTACCTCTTTAACATCCACATCGAGCGGCTGAGCAGGTGCGGTGTCAAGCTGGTTCCATAATCATAGCTTGAGAACTATGTGGAGCACGCTGTGGCTGAGAAGTCTGTGGAGGCGCACCCCTCCTAAGTCTGGGGAAATCCCTCACCATATGACGAGTGTTGCTACACTCAAAACAAGCTCTGGGAGGACGTGGCAGCTGTGGCTGACTCGAACCAGGTCTGCAGACTAACCGTTGAAAGAACCCCGTACAGCAGGCACACTAGATACTGGCAGTGCATAATAAGGCCCCTGAGGTCTAGGAGCAGATGGAATATCACTAGAGGCTGGAAGAGCTGAATGAACGAGGAGACTCACATAGCCCAGACCATGACGAATTGCAGCTGGGCCACGAGCACCAGAATAATGTCCAGACTCCTGACACCTCTTGGCCTATCTCTCCTCCCTATCCCGATCAAGTATGCCCTCCACTCTCCTAGCAATACCCACAACCTACTGATACAAGATATCCATCTCCAACTCCCCAGTGATGCTCGTCCTGATGCTGGGAGTAAGTCCCTCAATAAATCGACTGACCCTTTCTCGAACTATAGAAACCAAGGCCGGTGCATGTCTACCCAAGTCACTAAAACAGATTGTGTACTTTAAAGCATTAATGGTACCCTGGCACAACTGCTCAAACTCTGTATGCCAAACATCCCTAAGGCTCTGAGGGACATACTCGCTCAAAAACATGTTTGAGAACTGAGTCCATGTAAGGGAAGTGTCACGCCCCAAACCTGTGGGAGCGCGACCGGTGCACAACCAAAGGAACCTGGTCAAGAAAGCCTATCTAACCTTTCATACCCGACTCATTCTATATTCGAAGAAGTAATATATTACCAATTGTTAAACATGTGAGGGAGAGTTTTCATATAAATGCATAAACATTGGTAGTCAGATTCTTACTTCAAATATAACATGCCATAGTTAAGTTCCCAAAAATACATACAGTTGATAGTCTAGTAGAGAAATGTTTCAAAATACAACGTGATCCGATGACCACCCCGGTATCCATACATGAACCACTTAAATGTCTATGGAGCCTCTAAGGATACAGAAGGCCAAAATGATAATGCCGGCAACAAGACCCGGGCCATACCTCAAAATGTGGAAATTTACACAAAGATTAACTACAAAACCCCTGGGAGGAATGGGGGCTCACCAAGATAACTTTGAAAGGAGCAAGAGAGCACTACTATCTGCGATCGGCACTATCAGCCACAGAACCACCTACATCCATTCAAAAATGTAGCGCCCCCGATAAAAGGGATGTTAGTTCTGTCGAATAGTACTAGTATGTAAACAAAACACAATCCTTAATAGGATGAACAGTGAACAAATAGAAGCCAGTTATATCATCAACAGGTACATCACAAGATTACGAGGAAAAATACCAAATAAGGTTCATATGATTCTGGTTAAGTCTTTCCATTCCTTTAGGTTAATGTTCTTTAGTACCAAGTGCCATACTTATAACATAATGCCATCGTGATTTTTTTCATGGAGTCTGGTCTCGGTCCAATCGGCTAAGCCATCCCAAGTGATACATGTCTAAGTCCACAATGATATTCAGAAATCCAATATAAATGCCACCATGTGTACAACATGGCATCCGATCTCAGCCCTATCAGCTAAGCCATCTCACATGGGACATAGCCTCTTTCAATTACTCCTTAGTTCCCATTTCCTTCCATTTTTTACATTATGTGGTACAACACCTCTTTATGTTAATTTATTTCTTGGCACTTGGATACATTGTTACAACACAAGTGTTCCTTTTTTTTAAATTCGTTCATATAACTTTCATCATCCGTGTCGATAAGGGGCTATCATATAAGGCATTCATGTATAAGAAAATAATGAGCACTTGGAGAATATAATAACATTTTCAACTATCATGATATCAGAATAAACACATAAAACAATTTGGACGAAAGTCCGTCGCCCAACACATTAATGCAATTCATCAAGTATTATCAATTCGAAACTCACGCCAACCATTTGGACACTTAAGAATTCAATACTAAGAAGAACAGGGTTAGTCGTACATACCTTAATGGAGCTTCCTTAATCCTCGCAATAAATTCTGAAATTTGCTAGCAACTTCAATCTATTTTATGAGAATTACAAATTAAGCCAAGAATTAGAGACATGATTAAGATTCTAGCTCATTTGAGCATATTGTGAAGTACTAGGTGTGCATTGTGGTTTTAGGACCCCTTTTGTGAGAGATTTTTATCACCTTCCACCCCATTTGCCATATTTTTAACTCACAATCTTCCCATACCCAATTGTCACTCATGCATGCAAGATAGTTAATTCCTATACCCACGAACTCACCCGTGATCACTTATTTTAGTTAAATTTTTAACTTATAGATTAGGGCGCAAGTTCTTACCTCTTATGATGAAGACCTATCAGATTTTACTTGATATATTCAAGGGCTTAGGCAAAGATCAAATGGGGACTTGATGAAGACCACCCTCTCTCTCTCTCTCTCTCTCTGTCTAGAACTGCCTCTCTCATTTAATTTTCTGAAAAATTGCAAAAAGAGGTCTAAGGGTGTATTTTTAATGAAATGGGGTCGGGTTTTAAAAGTTAGAAAATAGGAGTCCAACAAAATATGCGATCGCATAACGGACATGTGGCCCGCAAAAGTGACCGCAAAAATGGTCCCCAAAACCTGAACAAACTGCACGGGTATGCGAGAAGAATGCGGTCTGCATACCTATTCTGCGGTCGCATAATTCATCATAGAACTGCCCCTTGTAAAATGCCAAGGGAATTATGTGATGACTATGTGGCCCACATATTGATTATGCAATCGCATAATGGACCGCAGAAAAACACTTTCCTGGAGATATATTATTCCTCAACTTTTTAATGCACGGATCAGTTCAAAGGAAGAATTTTATGACTTTCTAACATATATTCCTAACTTGGTACTACGAGATCTCAGTTTTTTTTAAGTAGAAATTTTACGGGGCCTTACAAGAAGCTGCCTCAGCCAGATTGTCCAACTCATAGTATGCCACCACTTTATGCTGCTCCTAGAAGCTGGAAAGCAGTGAAAGAAACCCCCTCGACTCTGCTATGCCCATAATATGGAGGATACTGTGGCAATCTTCAAGAAATCCATGAGCATCCTCTAATGCTAGACCATTGAATGTAGGAGGGTCGTACTTCTTGTACCTTTCAAGCCTACGCTGCTCCTCCTCTGAAACTGTTGCCCTACCTCGGGCTGAGCTGGGGCTATAAATGGTACCTGTATAACCTCTAGAATCTGATCAACCTAAACTGGATGCTCTGGGGTGGGGGCGGCGGGAGTCAGTGCTCCTCCCCCATCCTATGATATGGCTGAAGCAAGAAAAGTCACCTTGCCTGAGCTAGAGTGATGTACATACTCATAAACTGTGCAAGTCTCTTGAAAAACTGGTGTAGTAGTAGTAGGCTTCTCAAGTGACTGTGCTCCTACTAGAAATACTGTGGCTCCTTGGTAGCAGCTCGCTTGGGTGCTCTGGCTGCACCACGTGGACATATTTGGCCTAGGGCGGCTCTAGTAAAGGACTCGAGTGCTTGGTCATCTCCGGCTGCACGTGTCCTCACCATCTGTGAGAGAATAGAAGATAGAAATTTAGAATTTTGAAGTCAATAATCTCGCATGACAAGGAATCAAATGAAGTGAAATTTTCCTAACAGTTCCATAGCCTTCCAAAGATAAGTACAGATGTCACCGTACCGATCCACGAGACTATAATAAATCGGCTTGTGACTCACAACTCCTACGAACCTAGAGCTTTCATACCAACTTGTCATGACCCAAGTTCTCCCTCCGTGAACTGTCGTGATGGAACCTAGTCTATACGACTAGATAAGCCTAACAATTTGCGAAAATGAAATAAAGATACGAAAACTAACAATTAACAGGTAAATATAATAAAGGAGTTTAAATGCCGTTTGGCATATACAATAATCACTTTCGAAAAGTACATAAGCTCTCCTAAAACCCGGAATGTCATAAGCCACAGGCTAAAGAAAGAGAAATACTCCCATACTCTAGAGTCTAATAAAAGACGAAAACAAAAGAAGTGTTTGATATGGGGAGGAATAGATAGGGACTCCGAGGTCTGCGGACCCGGTAGATATACTTTGAAGTCTCTACAGCTGGATCGCCTCACTAGTAATGCGGCTGATAAGCTGTACCCAAGTAATTTTTTTTAAATCTCTAAGAGTTAACATTCGAGGACAAATGTTCTAAAGGAGGAAGGATGTTACATCCCGTACTTTAATATTAGGATAAGTCATAATAACTCGTATGAACTCGAAAGGATTAAGATCATTCATGCGATTATAGAGGTAAAAAGAGGAGGATAATAGTTATCATTTCTAAATTTAACTTTCTAAATGGCTTTATAATGTTCTTGGAATGTATGGTGGAGGGTAATACTTACCCACTAGTTATTATTTTTATTTTATTTCTTTCCTATTCATCTGGTTTTATGGAAATGAAAGGATCTTATGATTGAAGCTTTCCATAATTTGGACTTATTGACACCATTGGCTAACTTACACATTTTTGAATGTTAGTATAGCATTTACTTCTATTGGCACAGTGAGAAACTTGATTCCTCCTTTCAGCAACTTTAAATAAAATGGAGCGACATGGTTAGAAATCTAACTAAATGCTTGTGTCAAAAATTGAGATTTTTATTCGTGGCTATGTTATTATAAGACCCTATAAGTTTAATAACCCTGATACCGTCATATACATTTGATATGATATTTTGAGTGGAATATTATAATTATAATTTTGAAAATTATAATTTTATATAATTATTAGTATTACTACTTTCGAATATGCATTAAATTTGACACATATATAATATGAGAAAGTTTATGAGATTTTTTTTATTGTAAAGATAGAAATTAATTTCTAACAAGAAAAGAAGGTTATCTTTTTACCATTTTAAGAATTACGCGTACGAGAATTTTTACTCTTTATATGAGATTAAAAAAATTATAAGTTGAGAAAATATATGTATTTTTACATGAATTTTTTAATAAAAATAATAGTGTATGTATTTATTTTATGTGGTGCCATATGACCATGATAGTATGATGTATAATGTATATTAAAAATAAGTAAAATTTTAAGTAATTTGAAATAATTCTCTAACATATAAATAATTGGGTAATTATTGGTTAGTGGGAGATTAATAAATTATCAACAATTTGGATAAGTTTAAGAGGGCAAACGTGGCAGCACCCCCATTAACATTTGGTGACTCTTGAGCTCTTACATAGGTGTCACACTTAGAGAATTAGCTGAATTAGTTTTTTATTGGTTAATTTAATTTGAGGTAATGTATGCAAGTTGTGGCACCATTTGTCTAAAATTTTAACTGTTAATGGTTTGTTGGGAGGTTTAATGTATTAGCGGATAAATTTTAGCTGTTCAAGTCGTTTGGAACTGAAACGGATGTGCAACTAACAGAGTTTTCTTCATCGATCCGACCCGTGGTCTCATGTATCACTGTTTCGTTTTCCTTATTTTATATTTCTACATGTTTCGTTATCGGTATATGATGTGTTAGAGTTGATTTGGACTGGTTTTGATAAGAAATGAGACACTTAGTCTCTTTAAGGAAGGCTTAAGTTGGAAGAGTCAACCAGATATTGACTTATGCGTAAAAGGGTTCGGATGTGATTTTCGGTGATTCGCTGGCTTCGGGATATGATTTGTGACTTAGGAGCATGGCAGGAAGTGATTTTGGAGGTCCAGTATAGAATTACACATGAATTGGCGAAGTTAGTATTTTGGCAAATTCCGGTTGATGGGTGAGATTTTTGATCCAAGGGTCGAAATGGAATTCCGAAAGTTATGTAGCTTCGTTGGGTGATTTTGGATATGTGTGCAAATTTTCAGGTCATTCGGACATCGTTTGGTCGGGTTTTTTGATCGAATGCGCATTTCGAAAGTTTTGAAGAAACTTAGGCTTGAATCCGATGTGATTTAATGATTTTTTGCGTTGTTTGACGCGTTTTGAGGATTGGAAAAAGTTTGAATGGGGTTTTAGGATGTATTGGTATTTTTGGTTGAGGTCCTGGGGGCCTCGGGGTGAGTTCGGGTGGTTAAACGGGGAGTTTTTGAAGTTTGTTGCAGGTTCATGTTGCTGGTATCAGATATTTTCGCTTCTGCAGAAATGGGCCGCAGAAGTGAAAATGGTTTCGCTTAAGCGAGTCCGCAGACGCGGACGTAAGGTCGCAGAATCGGTTGGCCTAGAGGTGAGGTTCCGCAGAAGCAGGAATCTGAGTCACAGAAGCGGCCCCTATGGTTTAATGAAATTCCGCTTAAGCGGATAAAAACTGCAGAAGCAGTTAAGTGGAAGCGGGCGTGGGGACCGCAGAAGCGGAAAGCCCTGAAGGCCAGTAGGGGTTTATATTCATTTTGTTCCGCGAGGGTTATGTATTTTCCACCATTGTTGAGCAAGCTTGAGAGCTTTTGACGGGAATTTTAGAGAGTTTTGACTGGGAATCAATTAGAGGTAGGTCCTCTGGCCTAGAAACATCATTTTATTGAAGAATCAACCTTTAATTCTTGAAAATTTGGGTAAAAATTGAAAGAACTAGGGCTTGGTTTTTGAAATGAAAAATTAGGATTTGAGGGGGCATTTGAACTCTGATTTTGATAAACTTGATATGTATAGACTCGCGGCGAGATGAGGAATCCAGTAATATAAGTTTTTTAATTTTTTGAGAAGTGGGCCCGGGGCTCGGGTTTTGCTAGTTTCGAGATTTTGCTATATTTCAATTATTTTCGATTGGGTATTGTTCCCTTGGCATATTGTGATATATTCGCTCTGATTTTGGTTAGATTCGATGCGCGTGGAGGCTGATTTGAGGGGCAAGGCGTCGCGAGTGAGGGATTTCATTGGTTCGAGGTGAGTAATGATTTGAAACCCCGGATTTGCACACCGTAGTGCTATATTGAGGTGACTTGCACGCCGGATAGCGAGCGTGGGGTAGAGAACCGTTGGGGATTGTGACTTGGTCCGTCCCGGTTGTTGATTTTACCGCGTATTTGACTTTTACGTGTTATTTTTCACTATGACTTGGGCTTATTGCCATATTTGGGGCTTATTGCCGACTGTTTGAACTCCTTGTGAGCTATCATCGTTGTTTTCCTCACTATTTGAAATATTATTTGAACTCAGTCCATTGAATTACACTATTTCATGAACTCAGCTATATTTTTACTCAATCTTGAGTTTTAACTGATATTTGAACTATTGTTTGAGATGAGCATCATCGTTTCATTGATGTCCGAGGGGCTTATGATTATTTTTGGACTGATTGAGGCCGAGGGCTATGATTGAGGATCTCATGAGTGATGTGAGGAGGCTTTCAGGCCTCGAGTGATGTGAGGAGGCTTTCAGGCCTCGAGTGATGTGAGGAGGCTTTCAGGCCTTGAGTGATATGTGGGGAGGCTTTCAGGCCTCGAGTGATGTGAGGAGGCTTTCAGGCCTCGAGTGATGTGAGGAGGCTTTCAGGCCTCGAGGGATATGTGAGGAGGCTTTTCAGGCCTCGAGCGATATGTGAGGAGGCTTTCAGGCCTCGAGTGTTTTGTGAGAAGGCTTTCAGACCTCATGTTAATATGTAAAGGCTTTCAGGCCTTATGGTGGTGCATGAATGCGAAACAATCAAATATTCGTACCAAACGTAATAAAACATGGAAAGATATAATCATAAGAAATCATGCCATATCCCACTTGAATGCAAAACAAGAAAAAACTCTTAATAAGATACTGTAAAGACTTCATGAAGCTGATTTATGGAACTTACTACTTTCAAATTCTAATATAAGCTAAGAATTTCATATCCCTTTAACCCGTGAGGCTCAAACCCATTTTAATGGCTTTTGTTATATTTCAATCACACCAAAAATAAAAGGGATGGTAGGCGAGGGAATAAACCTGAAATTGCCTTCAAATTTTTTAGAAGAAACAACAATTACACCAGCAGAAGTGACCCGCAGCTATGACCGGACTTCAAATCGGACGGAAATCTCAAACACGAACCAGTCCGGAATCTCGAATAGGCAAGTGAACCTCGATTCAACTGAACTCCATTTTTAGAAACAAAATCCGAAATTAGAAGTGAAGAAAGCAGAACATTTTTTGTATACTTTTTTTCTTTTGAAACTAAAAGAAGAAAATAAAAATTTGAAATATCCAAGTTACTGTTCTTTGAGTGAAAAGTAATGGAGAATTTTATTTTGAAGAGAGGTGGTGGGTTCGGCTGTAGCTTTTCTTTCCTTGGGATAAAGAATGTTTATTTTTTATCCCAGTTCTTTTGATTTTTTTTTATGGTTTTAGAGATGATCTTTTTGGAAGGGGTGTTGCTTGTTTCTTTTTGATGAAAGGCGCCGTTTCTTCTAGGACAAGAGGTCAAAAATCTGATCCCCTTTTTGCGTTCCTCCCCTCTTATTGGATGTGTGTGGGGTATTTTTAATGTGATGGGGTGGGGGAGTAGTTTTGGGGGGGAAATATTTTGGGGAAGGTTTTGGGGGAAAAAATATTTTGGGGAAGGTCTTTTTTGGGGGAAAAATTTGGGCTTTTCAAATGTTTGGCCAATTTTAATTTAAGATCAAGCCTTTTCACTTCCCTCTTCTTTTTGTTGTTTTTTCTTTCTTTAATTAATTAAAACCTAAACTAAATTCCTAAATAAATTCAAATTGTAAAATTAAGCTAATTATCTAACTATGTAAAAATGATCATTTTTTGTAATTTTTTGATTAATGGCACAATTAACTCAATGTAATTAATTCCTAAATGCAAATTAAATCTAAGGTGGCATGAAATTAAAATGTGACACTTTTTTTTATGGTTTTTCTGTGATTTTAAAAATATTAAAAATGCAACTAAATAAAGAAAAATTTCTAAAAAATCAATAAAAATTATTTTGATCTATTTTTAGGAGTTATCTTCATGTAGGGCAAAAATCACGTGCTTACAACACTTAGTCTCTTTAAGGAAGGCTTAAATTGGAAAAGTCAACCGGATGTTGACTTATGCGTAGGATGATTCGGATGTGATTTCCAATGATTTGGTTAGTTTCGGGGGATGATTTGTGACTTAGGAGCGTGGCCGGAAGTGATTTTGGAGGTCCGTTGTAGAATTAGACTTGAATTGGCGAAGTTAGTATTTTGGCGAATTCCGGTTGATGGGTAAGATTTTTGATTCGAGGGTCGGAATGGAATTCCGATAGTTGTTGTAGCTTCGTTAGGTGATTTTGGATATGTGTGCAAATTTTCAAATCATTCGGACATCATTTGGTCGGGTTTTTAATAGAATGCACATTTCGGAAGTTTTAAAGAAACTTAGGCTTGAATCCGATGTGATTTAATGATTTTAGCATTTTTTGACGTGTTTTGAGAATGGAACAAGTTTGAATGGGGTTTAAGGATGTGTTGGTATTTTTGGTTGAGGTCCGGGGGGCCTCAGGGTGATTTCGGGTGGTTAAACAGGGAGTTTTTGAAGTTTGTTGCAGGTTCATATTGCTGGTATCAGGTGTTTTCGCCTCTGCGAAAATGGGCCACAGAAGCGGTTCCGCAGAAGCGAGTTATAGGTCGCAAAAGCGGTCTGGGGATGAGTTGGGAAGTTCCGCAGAAGCGAAAATGGTTTCGCTTAAGTGAGTCCGCAGAAGCAGACTTAAGGTCGCAGAAGCGGTTGGCCTGGAGGTGAGGTTCCACAGAAGCGGGAATTTGAGTCGCAGAAGTGGCCCCTATGGTTTAATGAAATTCCGCTTAAGCAGATAAAAACCGCAGAAGCGAGCATGGGGACCGCAGAAGCGGAAACCCCTGAAGGCTAGTAGGGGTTTATATTCACTTTGTTCCGCGAGGGTTATGTATTTTCCACCATTGTTGAGCGAGTTTGGGAGCTTTTGACAAGGATTTTAGAGAGTTTTGACTGAGAATCGATTAGAGGCAAGTCCTATGGACTAGAAACATTATTTTATTGAAGAATCAACCTTTAATTCTTGAAAATTTGGGTAAAAATTGGAAGAACTAGGGCTTGGTTTTTGAAATAAAAAATTTGAGATTTGAGGGGGCATTTGAACTCCGATTTTGATAAACTTGATATGTATAGACTTGTGGCGAGATGAGGAATCCGGTAATGTAAGTTTTGTAATTTTTTGAGAAGTGGGCCCGGGGCTCGGGTTTTGCTAGTTTCGAGATTTTTGCTATATTTCGATTATTTTCGATTGGGTAATATTCCCTTGGCCTATTGTGATATATTCACTGTGAGGGATTTCACCGGTTCGAGGTGAGTAATGATTGTAAATGATATCCTGAGGGTTTGAAACCCCGGATTTGCACACCGTAGTGCTATATTGAGGTGACTTGCACGCCGGATAGCGAGCGTGGGGTAGAGCACCGTTGGGGATTGTGACTTGGTCCATCCCGATTATTGATTTTACTGCGTATTTTACTATGACGTGTTTTTTTTCACTATGACTTGGGCTTATTGCCATATTTGGGGCTTATTGCCGACTGTTTGAACTCCTTGTGAGCTATCATCATTGTTTTCCTCACTATATGAAATATTATTTGAACTCAGTCCATTGAATTACACTTTTTCATGAACTCAACTATATTTTTACTAAACCTTGAGTTTTAACTTATATTTGAACTATTGTTTGAGTTGAGCATCTTCATTTTCATTAATGCCCGAGGGGCTTGTGATTATTTTTGGACTAATTGAGACCGAAGACCACAATTGAGGATCTGATAAGTGATGTGATGAGGCTTTCAGGCCTCGAGTAATGTGAGGAGGCTTTCAGGCCTCGAGTGATATGTGAGGAGGCTTTCAGGCCTCGAGTGATATGAGGAGGCTTTCAGGCCTCAAGTGATGTGAGGAGGCTTTGAGGCCTCGAGTGATATGTGAGGAGGCTTTCAGCCCTCGAGCGATATGTGAGGAGGCTTTCAGGCCTCGAGTGTTTTGTGAGAAGGCTTTCAGGCCTCATGTTGATATGTAGAGGCTTTCAGGCCTTATGATAATATAGTGCTTGGGCTGTAGGAGCCCCTGCGGAGTCTGCACCCCCACAGTGAGTGCGGGTACCCTGATGTGTGTTGGGAGTGAGCCCGAGGGGCTGATGTGAGTTGGGAGTAAGCCCAAGGGGCTGATGTTGTACCATGTGATTGAGATTGAGACCGAGGGGCTGATACTATTCTGAGCGGTTGATATTGAGCTCGAGGAGCTAGTATTCTTTGAGCTGTGCCCGGTGGGTGAACTTTTATGTGCTCATATTACATACTTATTTGTATTTTTTCCTGTTATACTGTGGTATTTGTACCCGAGGGGCATATTTTCTGTGCTAATCAGCACTAACTATTTTTAAACAATTTTCGTAATTATTGAAAATACCATTTTCAAAAGAGATTTGAACTGAGCCGAAACATTTCTAAAGAGTTCATTGATTTCACCATTTTCTCTGAAATTGTACCCGACTTCTGTATAGCCTGTTGGTTGCCTTACGTGATTTCTTGCAGCTCAGTTATTATTTACTTTTATTACTCATTGAGTTGGAGTACTCAATTTACTCCCTACACCTCGCGTACAGTTGCAGGTACTGTTCACCCGGAAGCAGGTCAATAGCTGATTGAAGGTATTACTACTGTAGTGGGCAAGGTGACCACCAGCGTTTGCGGCACCGGACTTCATCTTTTGATTCCAGATTTTATTCTGTATATTATTATTGGCCCAGTAGTTGTGTTCAGTCTTCTTTAAATGCCCGTGACTTGTGACACCCCGATCGGGTGTGTTGAGTTGTAATTGACGGTTTTAATGTCATTAAGTGGTATTTTTTATTCATTATGTTTAATGACTGTTAAAGAGATGATTTGGGTTAGTTGGCTGGCCTTGTCTTCACGAGGGGCACCATAACGACCGGGTTTGGAAATTGGGTCGTGACACAATATGACCTACATATAGTTCGGGTGTTGTATAGAATTGATGGTATGATGAAGAAAGATGAACTTTTCCATTTTAACAATCAATATTATTTATTCCAAGCAAGGAAGAAACAGTTTTAATGATCAATAGGGTTACGGTTGTAGTATACCCTTAACAGATAAATCGAAACCCTCATTCTTCTCACACTTTACCACAACCTAATCCACAACAACAAGAAGAATAAGGAAGAATAATAGGTCAGTCTAGAAGATCCTTTCCTAGGAGAGTATAATCGTTGCATGAGTGACACATGTAAGGGTGTGAAGGAAAATCGAGAAAATTGACAGGGAATGCTATGTGGAAGTGGTGGCTGATTGTTGAATTGAGAACTGGCATGGCGTAAGAGCCGGGCATAACAGGGGCAGTATGGATCAGCAGCAATCATCACGACTCAATCGCTTGCTCACTTGATTAGACACTGGCTCAACCCAAGCAACAAGACGCCTATTTTACCCTTGCAACATCGTCCTTGAAATTTTAAGGGAGTACGATATAATTTTTCTCAAGAATATCATATAGATTTTTTCCTATATTGATCCGTCGTCACGTGTTTTATCACAAAAGACTGGGCGTTAGAGTGATTGTTAAGAGAATCGATTCAGGTATGTTAAGGCTATTCCTTCTTTCTTTTTGTTATGATCTAAATAATACAAAAGAAATTAGCAAACGCGCAGCTTTCATAAACGACTCTATTCATAGAAATATTAGAGGTCTCTATGTACTTGATTCCCCATGCGACATATTATTATATCTTCTATTCATGGATCTTAGAATAAATAGAAGATATAATAATATGTCGCATGTGGAATCAAGAACATAGAGACCTCTCTCTCCTCGAATAGGTAAAAATTTTGCTAGTGAGGGAATTGATCAGCGAACCTTCTCTCACCTCGAAGTGCAACGCTCCATATTCACAACGGTAACCGTCATCTTCTTCGGCAACTAACCGGCAAACCAGTGTCGCTGGCTCTTGTCTAGGTAAGTACCCGTCCCCTTCCTCTCTCCTCTCTCTCTCCCCGCGTCACCCCTCTCTCTCCCTGTTCTTTCTCCTTTCTCTCTCCTCGCATACCTCTCTTTCCTCCTCTTTTTTTAATCCCTAGCAGTAGCTAGGTCGGCGTCCGGCGAACTATCGGTGCCATCTCATCTTCTTTCAGCTTCCCCAACCCCACCAGACCACTCTCCTCTGGGTTTCCCTCCCTTTCTTCAATCCTTTCTTGGACCGGCACTATTTTCGGCGACCATTCTGGTGGCAGTCCCCACCTTTTCTTGGTCCCGTGGTGCGTTTTGTGTGTTTTAGGTAGCAGGGCAGGCCAGTTGGTCGACACAGGCGCAAGGCATACAGCGAGTAGAACAGAGCATCACTGGACGCATCAAGTCATATTTCCAGATTTCCAGCAGGCTATATATTTTCCGGCAACTCCCGAACAGTTTCCCGTCAAGACGCAGAAGGATCGGCCTGAGTTTCAACAACGAACGATCGGAGTTGGATGCAAACGAGCTAGGTGGACGCAATATAGTCGAGCATTATCAAGACAAACTCCAGGTTATTCTCACAGGAATTGGTACCTCCCGTTTACCTACTTACCTCTATTTTGTTAGTAAAATTGTGGTCCTTTTAGTTCTAATTAGTCTAGTCTTCGGATTAGGGTGCCTCTAGCGGCATTTTGTCTTATTCTAGCTTGTCCTGTGGTGTCTGTTAGGGACTCCCCCTAGTCCGCAGAGTTATAGTGGCTGCAGTTTGGAATGGTTAAGTGAGTTCATGTCCTCGGGGCGTGCGGGGGGCGGGTCAGGAGGTAGGGCGGGGGCTAGGGGGCGGGGTGGGACGTAAGGGAGGTAAAGGGAACAAGGGTGTGCATCGGTTGAGAATTGGGTCATGGAACGTAGGCTCATTGACAGGTAAATCTATAGAGCTAGCGAAGATCCTCAAGAAGAGGAGGGTCAATATAGCATGTGTCCAAGAGACTAGGTGGGCAGGGTCGAGTACGAGAGACGTGGATGGGTATAAGCTTTGGTACTGTGGAATCCAGAAGGGTAAGAATGGAGTGGGTATTTTGGTGGATAGGGAACTCAGAGAGTCTGTTGTTGAGGTAAGACGAGTGAATGATAGATCGATGACTATTAAGTTGGTGGTTGGTCAGTGCACCGTAAACGTTGTCAGTGGCTATGCACCATATATGGGCCTAGATGAGGAGGTTAAATGGCGCTTTTGGGAGGGGATGGATGAGATCATACGCCAGGTACCACCTACTGAGAAGTTATTCATTGGTGGGAATTTCAATGGCCATATTGGGTCGACTGCAGGCGTGTATGATGAAGTGTATGGACGCTTCGGCTTTGGGGAGAGGAACGGAGGAGGAATCTCGCTACTGGACTTCGCTAAGGCTTTTGGGTTGGTGGTGGCTAACTCATGCTTTCCGAAGAGGGAAGAGCATTTGGTTACTTTCCAAAATGTAGTGGCAAAGACTCAGATTGACTATCTCCTCATCAGGAGGCATGACAGAGGGTTGTACAAGGATTGCAAGGTGATCCCAGGTGAGATACTCGTCACGCGACATAGTCTCTTGGTGATGGACGTTGGTATTATGGTGAAGAGGAGGAAAATGTTTGCTCGAGAAAGCCCGAGAATCAGGTGGGGAGCCTTGACTAAGGACAAAGCTCAAGAGTTGGAAGAGCGGCTGTCAGTTATGGGAGCTGGGAGGAGCAACGGTGACGCGAACTCTATGTGGTCAACGACAGCAAACTGTATAAGGAAGGCTGTGAAGGGAGTGTTAGGGGTCTCAACGGGCGTCTCTGGCAGGCATAGAGGATACTGGTGGTCGAATGAAGTGGTACAAGGCAAAGTGGAAGCAAAAAAAGAGGCATACCGGAACTTAGTGGGGAGTATAGGTGAGGGGGAAAAGCGAGCGTGCATGGAGAGGTATAAGGTAGCTAGGAAGGAGGCGAAACGGGCGGTCACAGAGGCTAAGACTGCGACTTATAGTCGTATGTACGAGGAACTAGGGGAGAAAGGATGGGAGAATAAGTTATTTAGGCTGGCCAAGCTGAGAGAGAGGAAAGCCCGCGATTTAGACCGAGTCAGATGCATCAAGGACGACGATGGTAGAGTATTGATGGATGAGTCCCAGATTAAGAGGAGATGGCAGGCTTACTTCTAAAAACTTCTCAATGAAGTAGGGGATCAGGATATTGTTCTCAGTGAATTGGAATATTCCGAGAGTCGTTGTGACTTTGGGTACTGTAGGCGCATCAATGTTGAGGAGCTAGTGAGAGCTATGAGTAGGATGAGCAGGGGCAAAGCGACCGGGCCTGATGAGATCCCGGTAGAATTTTGGAAGTGTGTGGGGAAAACAAGGTTGGAGTGGTTGACTAGGTGGTTGAATGTTATTTTTAAGGCGAAGAGGATGCCGGATGAGTGGAGGTGGAGTACGATGGTTCCACTGTATAAGAACAAAGGTGATATACAGAATTGTAACAATTATAGGGGTATCAAATTACTGAGTCATACTATGAA
>MU733174.1:130178-185590 GCA_026770625.1 Nicotiana glauca
CTGTGGTATTACTAATATTGTCTTCCTTTGTCTTTTTGTCTTTTTGAGCCGAGGGTCTTTCGGAAACAGCCTTTCTACTCCTTCGGGGTAGAGTTAAGGTCTGCGTATACACTACCCTCCCCAGACCCCACTAGTGGGATTTCACTGGGTCGTTGTTATTGTTGTCATGGATCTTAGAATAATACGCAGTTGATAAAGTTTATCCGAAAGAAATATTGAGATTATTATGTATTTTATTCATTTACACATGTATATTGACCAATAACCAAATGGCATTATATATATACACATACACACACACATACACACACACATATATAAATATGTATACGGGATATGGAAAAAGGTTATGACGTTATACCTGATTAGCTGATATACGTTGATGATTTTGTCCACAGTGGCCGAGATGATATGATAGGATGCCCTCAGAGGCTTGATGATGTTATGAACACATGTACCTATGTACGACATGACATTCATACCCATATACATGACACTATAAGTATTAAATGATATACAGAGTTATCCAGACTTATAGGTTCAGTCATGTACTCCATGTTTCTTTCATGTCCTTTACATATTGATTTGCATGCCTTACATACTCGGTTCATTATTCATACTGATGTCCTTTTGTTATGGACGCTGCATTCATGCCTGCAGGTATAAGTAACCAATTTGATGAACCCTCATAGTAGACGAGGTTAGCATTCAGCGAAGGATCGGTAAGACCCCACTTCATTCAGAGTGCAGCCGAGTCTATGAGCTATCGTATCAGACGTTTTCTATAGACTTATGGGTAGGCCGATACCCTATTACATTTGATGTCAAATAATATTAGAGGCTTTGTAGACCGAGGTTCATTTTGTAAAGTATGTCAGAGGCCTTGACGGCCCATATGTATGTTTTACGAAAGATGATTCATTAATTAAGTTTTTTTCCACTTATAGTTATACATTAAGAGTTGTGGTCATGTTGGCCCATGATAGTTACAAAGAAAAAAAAGAGTTAAAGAGTGATTTTCTCGGGCCTGTACGACATCGGGTGCCGCCATGCCTCCCCAGGTTTGGGAAGTGACACAAATTCCTTAATTTAATGAAGAAAACAACTATGAATTAATGAAATACAACCAAAAATGAGTTAGAAATCGTTACCCCAAAGCTCTCTTTGAAAATTCCTCAAAGAATCGCCAATTTCCGAGCTCCCAAGTCCAAAATCTTAGAATGAATTCAAACCCTCGAAATTTTCTTTTTCCTACCAGATACTCCTCTTCTGCGAGCCTTCAACTGCATCTGCAGTCCCGCACCTGCGAAAAATCCATCGTAGGAGCAAAGGCAACTTAAATGGGTTGGGACCGCATTTGCGACCTCATCTACGAGCACTAGGCTGCATCTGCGGTCCTCCACCACTTCTGCGGTCTATCATCACGCATGCAATCTCAGCAGGATAGGGCCAAAATTTCATATGCGGCTCCATGGCCGCTTCTGCAGCACCGCACTTGCAACCCCAAGTGCGCAGGTGAGATTACACCAGGTGCAGCGCTTCAGCAATTGCCTAAGTCCCAAAATCAATCAGTGTAACGACCCCAATGCCGGTCGTGATGTAGCCCAACACAACTACTAGGCAAGCCTGACCATTTACACTCTCAACCCGAGCATGAAGCTCAAAACTAAATATTTGAATATCATTAACAACAATAAAGCTTAAAGTATAAACTGATAGATAGAAATAAGCTGAATATCACGATAATACGGAATAAACTCCCAAAGACCTGGGGTTCATGAGTCTAGAGCCTCTAACAATACAGTGTAATAAGACTCCAATAATACATAGTTTCAAAACTGTGGAAAGATAATAAAAGGGATAGAGGAGGAGTCGGGTCCTACGTACGTCACACAGCTACCTCGACAACTCCGAAAATGTTCTAAAGATAGCAAAAGCTCAGCTAAACTCCCAAGGTACCTGGATCTGCACGCATGGTGCAGGGAGTAAAGTGAGTACTTCCAACTCAGTGGTAATAGACATGTATAATGACTGATAGTAAGAAATCCCGAAAATACAATAATGTGAAGCTAAAACCAGTACTCCTACACATTTAACAGTGTAATAACAACAAGTAGAGACAGATAAAGCAGATAGATATCAATGCATGGATGCAATGCAAAGGCATATGACCGTTGCGGCGTACAGCCCGATCCATTTGGGTACCCGCGCTCACTGTGGGGGTTCAAACTCCGGAGGGGCTCCTACAACCCAAGCGCAATATCATCGTAACATTCGCTGCGGCGAACACCCCGATCCACAATCAGTCCAATTATATGCATGCAAGCCATACGGGCACAGTCAAACTTACCAATTTCAGTTCCAATTATCAGAGATTAGTAATTAAGTGGTTAAAGCCTTAGAATTTACTAGCCATTTCGGGACAATATCATGAAAACATGCTAAACATCATGGAAACAGTGATAATAATCCCTACGGGATCCAAATAATCGGCATACAACCCAAATATATCCATAATCATCTATGTAGGAGGTTTGCCAACTAATTTCTAACCAATAACACAATACGAACATGACTCGGTAGGACTAAGCCATAGTCCCCAATCACGATCGACCCTGCACTCACCGTAGAGTACATGTCTCGCCTCAATATAGCGTCACAGTGTGATATACCGGGGTTTCAAACCCTCAGGTCATCATATACATCTATTACTCACCTCAAGCCGGCCGTAAAACTAGTCCGCTATGCCTTTTCCTCTCGAATCCGCCTCCTCGCGCGTCAAATCTGGTCAAAACCACAACGAATACATTACAATAGGCTAATGGAATATAACCCAATTAAAAGAACTCGAAAAACACCCAAAACACGAAGTTGGCAAAACCCGAGCCCCGGGCCCACTTCTCAAAAAATTACAAAATTTACATCACCGGAATCCTCGTCTCGCCATGAGTCCTTACATATAAAATTTATCAAAATCGGAGTTCAAATGGGCCATCAAATCCCAAATTTACATTCCAAAAACCAAGCACTAGCTTCTTCAATTTTTACCCAAATTTCTGAGAATTAAAGGATGAATCTTCAAATAAATGGTGTTCCTAGGCCATAGGACTCACCTCCGATCGATTCCCAGTCAAAACCCTCTAAATTCCTCGTCAAAAGCTCCCAAGGTTGCTTAACAAGGGTGAGAAATAGACTTGGTTCGCGGATGAAATGTTTATAAACTTTCTGCCCAGCCCTAGAAATACCTTCATCGCTTTCGTGACCACCACCTCGCGAACGCGTAGTGCAAAATTTTAAAAATTCAAAAACACTCTACGCGAACGCGAATCAAACCATGCGAACGCGATGCACATCAAACCTCTCTCACGTGAACGCGGCACCACCATCGCGAACGCGATGCTTTAACTGAACTGGGCTCCCAGGCCCTCTTACATGAATGCGTGGCCTCCTCCCGCGAACGCGATGGCCCACCTCACAGGCCTACGCGAACGCGTTACCCTTCACGTGAACGCGATCAACCAAATTCCATAACTACACGAACGCGGCCATTCCTACGCGAACGCGAAGGCTAATTTCCAAACTCTCCAAATTACTCTACGCGTTCGCATTACACTCCACGCGAACGCACTCAAGAAATGTTCTGCAACACACAATAACAAAAATCTGATATTTTCAAAAACCAAAAAGAGTCCGTTTGATCACCCGAAATCACCCCGAGGCCCCCAGGACCTCAACCAAAAACACCAACCTACTCCAAATCATCATACGAACTTGTTCCAATCATGAAAATATGTCCATCAACACAAAAATGATCAAATCACAACGGATTCAAGCCTAAGTTAAACTAAAACTTCCGAAACTCACATTCGATCAAAAACCCGACCAAACGATGTCCGAATGACTTGAAATTTTGCACACATATACAAAATCACCTAACGAAGCTAATGAAACTCTCGGAATTCCATTCCGACCCTCGGATCAAAATCTCACCTATCAACTGGAATCTGCCAAAATTCAAACTTCGCCAATTCAAGCCTAATTCTACACCAGACCTCAAAATTCAATTCTGATCACACTCCTAAGTAATAAATCATCCCCCGAAGCTAACAGAATCACCCGGAATTGACATCCGAGCTCTCTAACCACATATTCAACTTCCGGTTGACTTTTCTAAAACAAGCATTCTTCTAAGAGGCTAAGTGCCTCATTTCCAACTAAAAACCAACTCAATTCCACCCGATCAACTCAGATATCGATATTGAAACATAAAGCAACACAATATGGGGGAAACGGGGCGGTAACTCACGTAACGACAGGCCGGGTCGTCACATCCTCCCCAACTAAAACAAACGCTCATCCTCGAGTGGGTCAAGACACATACCTGGAGTCTCAAACAAGTGAGGATATATGCTCCGCATCTCCCGCTCGGTCTCCCAACTAGCCTCCTCCATGGGCCGACCTCTCCACTGCACCTTCACCAAAGCTATATCCTTTGACCTCAATCTCCGAACTTGTCGACCCAAAATAGCTACAGGCTCCACATTATAAGTCAATCATCATCCAAATGAGCTGTACTGAAGTCCAACACATGAGATGGGTCTCCAACATACTTCCGGAGCATAGATACATGAAATACCGGATGAACTCCCGATAGGCTGGGTGGCAAAGCAAGCAAATAGGCCACCTCCCCAATCCTCCTAAGTATCTCAAAAGGGACAATAAACCTCGGACTCAGCTTTCCTTTCTTTCCAAATCTCATTACGCCATTCATAGGCGAAACCTTCAACAAGACCTTCTCGCCCACCGAATAAGATATATCTCGGACCTTCCGGTCCGCATAACTCTTCTGACATGACTGAGCTGTGCGAAGTCTCTCTTGAATCACCTTTACCTTATCTAAGGAATCGTGGACCAACTCTCTCCCCAACAACCTAGCCTCAGCGGGCTTGAACCAACCAACCGGAGATCTACACCGTCTCCCATATAAGGCCTCATACGGTGCCATCTGAATGCTGGACTGATAGCTGTTTTTGTAAGTAAACTCTTTAAGTGGTAAGAAATCAGCCCAAGAACCTCCAAAGTCAATAACACAGGCACGGAACATGTCCTCCAATAACTGAATAGTACGCTCGGACTGCCCGTCCGTCTGAGGATGAAACGTTGTGCTCAACTCTATAAGGTAGCTCGAAAAATATGATCTTCGGAGAGTTTGAAGTCGTGGTGAACTGCTGGGTTAAAACCTACAGAGAATGATATTGAATTGAGGTAGCAATTGGGAGGCATAAGATGAAGGAAGATAGATGAGAAGTGCTAGGCAGTGGTTCCATTTCTAGGAGGTCAGGTGTAAGAAGCGGAAGTCGAGCAGTCGTATAGAGGGAGAGTTTGACCAAAGTGGGAGAACAGTAGCATAGTGGTGAATTAGACAATATTGTGGTGTATTTAGTAGATGTCCATGAGGAGAGGACGGACTGGTAAAGTTGGGGAATAAGAACAAGCTTAGGATAGGGTAATTATGTTGAAGAGAGTGTGCAGTACAGCGTCATTGGAAGGTGTTAGATGTAATTTCCATAGGTGGGTTAAGTCCTATGAGCAGGATAGCGATCGTGCAGTTGGCAAGTTTTTACAACAAATTCTAGTGGCTATTCGGTAGGAGGCCGAGTATGTGAATGATACTAGAGAATTTGAGTATTCATGGAATTCTAACAGGATAATTTAGAAGAGTTTGACGGGTTGGTTGAGCAAGGTCAGGTCAGCAATGAAGAAGGAATTGTGTTAGGGTACAGAGTGGTGCAAGGAGTAGCTTCAGGCTAAGTGGGAGAGTTCCACCACCTACGGTTGCAGGATTATATTCACATGGGGTTGCGGATTATCGGCGTATTAGCGAGTTATTACAGCTAAGGGGAAAGGAGTAAAATTGTAATTGTGCATGGGATTTGATAAATGTGTGCAAAAGTTGGCCTTATTGGACCAGGGTTTGGTTTTGGAAGATTCAGAATTTATGCTTAAGGCATAGGCGAGTTGTAAGGGTAGTGACTCAGTCACGTGCTACATTGAAAGGGTATTTGTATGCTAGAAGAGCATTAAAGTTGACTATATTCGGGGCCTGTCAGAGGGGATGACTCTCAATAGCGGTCCTGATGAATTCGAAAGTTAAAAATGCGGTGTTTAAAGGGATTTAGGCAACAATATAATTGAGAATCGCGCTTTTGCAACGTAATTTCTGAGAAAGGAAAAATGGTTGGAGTGTTCTATGATATTTGTAAGCATGCAGGATGGTATTATGTGCTTAGCGTGCTAATGACCGATATTCGGTAATTTGTAATGGTGAGAATTCCAGCTCCGTATATATCTCCTTATGTGAATTTTATGATGGGATCAGGTGGCATGCCACCATAGTATGTTATTTGGATTGGGTTGCACGCCGCAACGGGGTGATGTTGAGTGAGGTATATATATATATATTTTTCCTGTGTTTTGCTTCCTATTTTCTAAGGAAATCCATGTTAGTTGTGTGAGTTGAGTAGTCCCTTCCTGAGTCATTTCCTTATGAATCATGTTCGAGTTGAGGCCTATTGGCGCATTGTTGCATCATGTGAGACTGTTTGTCATGCCTTGGGTGATTCATTGCCTGAACAGTTCATACTGGGCAAGATGCAATTATGGTATCAGGGATCGATGCGATAAGACTATGTAGAAGTATATTACAAAAAAATTACCATTATTTGGTTCTTAACGAGATAATGATTTTAGTCAAGAGGAAAGATTCAATGTTTAGTTAGCTCTGCAGTTCGTTAGAAATTTCTACACATCTTCTCCGTTGTGGTGGTATCACCAGGATTATAGCAGGATGTATGTGTGTGTGTGTGTATGTGTGTATATATATATATATATATATATATATATATATATCATAAGGTGCATTGGGAGCATCGGATTTGTGGAATTTTGGCTATTCAGATTCAGGGAGTGTCATTGTGGTTAGATGATGAATTATGTGGTGCATGGTACTAATTCAACAAATTTATGCAGTCATGTTTTGGTACATCTTGTGGTAATTGATACGGTGTTTATATATTGGAAACAGGCCTGGTAGAGGATTTCGGATGTTGAAAACCTAGTTCTAAGGCCCATTTTCCTAAATAAAAGAGGATATCTTTAGAATTGTTCGAGAAAGTGTACTCAATTGGGTTGTGGTAGCAGGGACAAGTGCACGAAGTATTAAATAGTGATTTTAGATAACTCCAGAGTAGTTCTTAGCACGTTCGAGGACGAAAATATCTTTAAGTGGGAGAGAATATAATGAACCGATCGGTTGTTTTAAGCTCTAGCATTTCGTTCAATAGTTTGAGGCCATGAGCAGCTTCACTCAAGGTATTATGACTTGTACACGTGGTTGGAATTGAATTCTGGGAAATTCGGAGTTGATTTGGAGAAAGAATTCTCTTTTCGGAAGCTTTAAGTTGAAAGAATTGACTAAGATCAAATTTTTGAGAAAACAACCTTGGAATCGGGATTCGAAGGTTCCAGCAGGTCCGTATGATGATTTCGGAATTGGGAATATGTCCGGATCGGGTTTTGGAAGACCTGGGAATGTTTCGGCACCTATTGTGGAAGTTGGCATTTTTGAAAGAATTTCATAAGTTTGGGTTGAAGTTCATATCAGTATTATCGATATATGTTTGGGATTCTGAGTCTGGGAACAGCTCCACATGGTGATTATCTTGTTGGGAGCTCGATCAAAAGTAAATTCGGAGGTCCGTGGGTCATTTGGCTAAAGTTAGAAATTTGAAGGTTTTTGAGAAGTTTGACTGAGAGTTGACTTTTTATATCGAGATCGCATTCTGATTCCGGAAGTTGGAGTAGGTCCATAATTTTGAATGTGACTTGCATGCAAAATTTGAAGTCATTCTGGATTGATTTGATATGTTTCGGCACAAATTATAGAAGTTGGAAGATTTGAAAACTCATAATTTGATTCGATGCGTGATTCATGATTTGGACGATGTTTGATATGATTTGAGGCCTCGAGCGAGTTAGTATCATATTTTGGGAAATGTTGGTATAATTGGTTAAGGTCCCTAGGGCCTCAGTTAGATTTCGGAATCGGAAAAAAAAAAGCTGCTAAAATTCTGTTGTGGAAGCTGTTCACCAGAAAATTTCTGATGCGAGGAGTCGAGTTTGGAAGCTCATATCTTGCAATCTATAAGGAATCAGAAAAATTTGCAAAACATGAAAGTTGTAGCCCTTGCATTCTAGTTTCCATAAAGGTAAACCATTTATGATTTGGATATTTTATCAGAAAGTTATTATCGATTGAAATGGTTGGTGGAGCAGTTTCGACAGAATTTTCGGATGCCTGGAACTGATTTTAGAAGCTTATATCTCAGAATATATAAAGAGTTATATGGTGTAAAACCTATCAAATGAAATATCTTCGATTCTAATTTCTAAATCGTAAAACCGTTTATCATTTGGATATTTTCACAAGGAGTTATGGGCGTTTTATCAGAAGGTGTACAGTAGGGGAAAATGGTAATAGGATGTACAACCTGCACAACGCAAGGTACAACTTGATGAGGATTGGGCAGATTGTTTTAAACACGAGTTTTAGCCCATTTCTTTCATTTGGCTTGGACGATTTTGGAGAGCTCAAGGAGGGATTTTCACCAAGCAACACTAAGTAAGTGATTTCTTCCTATTTTTGAGTTAAATATGTGATCTTACATGGATTTAAACATGAAAATCAGTAGAAAAAGGTGGAGTTAGGGCTTGAGATTATGAGACATTCTAGGGATGATTTGAGGGGGCAAATAAACTTCGATTTTCGAGTTCTTTTTATGTACGGGCTCATGAGATGATGAAGAATATTTTTTATAAAGTTTGTCTAGTTCCGGGACGTGGGCCTTGTGGTTGGGTTTTGTGCTTAAAAATTGATATTTCAATTAAAATTCATTCGTTTAGCATAATTTGATGATAAAAATCTAAACTTGGTAGATTTGGAGCACTTTCAAGAGGCAAGCATGTTGTATAGTAGCTTTTCGGGCTAGTTCGAGGTGAGTAATGATTTTAAATGTTGTTCTAAGGGTATGAAACTCCACATTACACAGAGTTCAACTGTGTTGAGGTGACGCACACGCTAGATGAAGAGCGTGGGGTCGTGCACCACTGGGGATTGTGACTTAGTCCATCCCGAATGACTATTTTTTTTGTATATTTGGCAGCTAATTGTTTGATATTATTATACTTTTGGCTAAATGTAATATTTGGGCTTTGTGCCAACTGTTTGAACCCTTAGGGGATCGTTAATGATATTTTCTTTACTGCTTGATTTCATACTTGTGCTCAGTCATGCCAGATCTTTCAATGTTTTCAAAACTCAGCTATGTTAATTTGTTTTAGAAACCTTAAATGATATTTTAAAGATATTTTGAGCTAAGCTGCATATTTTTAATATTGCCCGAAGGGCTTATGAGATTCTAACTGAGTAAGACTGAGGGCCTATATTGTGAGGATACTTTTGGGTCGGGCTGCACGCCGTAGCAGTGATACACTAATTATGATAATGAGGCCGAAGGCCTAAGATTGTACGCCACGAGGTGGCTTGATATTGATATGAGGCCGAGAGCATGTTGATGATGCCACGAGATAGCTTGATATTATACTTGGACCGTAAAGGGCTCCTCCAGGAGTCTGCACACCCCCAGTGAGTGCGGGTACCAATTGAGATATGAGATATAGCCCGAGGGACTCGTATGGTTTTGTGATATTTCCAGAGGGGCTGGTTCTAATGTTATTATGCCCAAGGGGCAGTTCTTATGTGTTTACCATTTCTAGTTGTTTTTCTATATATATATTTTGACTTCTTAAAAGGTGTTTTATGAGATTTCACTGCTTAATTATATTACTGGTTTTGTTATGCTTCTTATAGTTTAATGTTTTGTTTAACGTGATTTTATATCGCTCAGTCTTCATTTATTTTTATTATTCCCTGAGTTGGAAGTACTCACTTTACTTCCTGCACCTCTATTTGCAGATTCGGTGCTACATGTGCTGCTACTGAGGGTTGATAGTTCCAGCAGATCTTTGGAGATTTACTAGGTAGCTGCTTGGAGATTCGTAGCCCCAATGCATTTTCCCTCTATTTTATTTCCTTTTGATTTTATTATGTAGTAATGGAGTAGACTCTCAGATCGGTAGTATTGTTCTAGATGTTCATGAATGGTGATACCCCGATGTTGGGATGTGTTAGTTTTTATTTCCGCAAATTATACTGTTAAATACACATTTTGGGATTTTATTTCTGATTAAAAACGTAGTAGTTATTGTTTTAGTTGTTTAAAGTGAATTGAAAGTGTGTCGGATGGAGAGGCATTATCACGACTGGATTGGGATTAAGGATCGTGACATGGTGGTGCGTATATAAAGTCGTAACCTTTTTTTCATATCCCATATACATAAAATATACACGTATATAACGTCATCTGATCATGGGTCAATGTACATGTATAAATGAATGCAATGTATGAGAAGTAAGTCAATAAGGTCTCTCGGAATGCCATAAGATCATTATGCCTTTGATTAATATCATGAAATAAACTTTATCACTTACGTATTTTCTGAGACCCATGAACAGATGAGATAATAATAGGACACATGGAATAAAAAACATAGGCACCCCTAGCACTTCTATGAATAGAATCATTTATGAAAGTTGTGCATTTGCTCGTTTCATTTGTATCTTATGGAACGTGTCAAAAGAAAAGAAGGAATAGCCTTAACATACCTTACTTGATGAATTTATCTAACATTTTTACTTGATCTTGCCAAGAACAATTTTTGTTCTTTCTAAATCTTTAAACAAGAACTAAGCACTTCTTATGATCATTCTGTATTTCATGTTGCTGAATATATGGAGTATCATGTGTGAATGTTTTTGTTATGTTCTTAAAGTAAGAGAATCCCAACAATATAAGGAAAGATTGCGACATTCATATTATATCTCAAATTGCCAAAGTAGAATAACATGCAGGCTTAAGGGATATGTCTTGCATTTCCACATGTAAACAAGGAACATTAAGTGCTTGTGATTCATATATGCATGTTGCTGCCACCCTTGTCCAACTTAATGCCACGTGAAAGCCTACTAAAAATTCTTATCCACTTAATCCTATTTAATACCATAATTATTTCCTTATTTTTCCACATTATTTTCACAATTATTCAATTATTCACATAATTAATTCTAGCACACAATTTACTTAAATACTAATGTACTTCATATACCTTACTATCATGATCATGTAGTGTCTTTTATGACACTAGTCTGTAAATACGAGGTATTATAGCTTGGATCGTATTTTATCTCAAATTGACAATCTTTAACGAAACTTTTTTTTTTACCCTCTAACCTTCACTGTACTTACTTATCACTTGTTATAGATAGCATAAATACCTATAACCTCAAAATAATCATGTCCTTGAACTGATGTCAATTATTTTATGACAAATCTAACGTACAATACTATGGGGTGTAACAATTGTATTGTTTCTCGTCATTTCATAATGCTATGCACTGACAATACGAAGAGTAAACTTGCAATTAATATTATAAATAAAAAGTAAGGTAAGAGGTAATATTATTATATAAAAATATAGGTTAAAGGATAAAATATAATTTTTTAAATAATAAAAAAGGGAAAGATGAGAGAAAAAAATAAGAAAGTGAGGCGACCACACCAAATGTCACGACCCCAGTTCGTCCTCCGTGAACATGTCCTGATGGCACCTAGTCTCTACAACTAGGTAATCCTAAAAAATACGAAATTTATACAACTTGCGGAAACAACTAACTTGCGGAAGCAAACAACTGAAAATTTTTATTGTCAAGAGAAAACTGTGTATAAATGCCACTTAGCATAATACAACTCATATTGCAGAAATCAAAACAACACCCAAAACCCGAAAAGTCACATGAAATACATGCTAATAGAAATGAAATATACTGCTCTAACTCCAGAATGTTTACACAACCGAAAGAAGGGAAAAATCGTATATTGAAGCTGGAATAAGATAAAGACTTATGGTCTGCGGACGTGGCAGATATACCTTAAAGTTTATGCTAGATCTCTCCTCCACGAGGATAGTACGCCTAGATGGAGGTACCTGGAGCTGCACATGAAAAACATGCGTAGAAGGGGCGTGAGTACACCACAGTGGTACTCAGTAAGTGCCAAGCCTAACCTTGGTTGGATAGTGACGAGGAAGATCAGGGCCCTACTGAGATAAAATAAAATAATAAGGTTGATAACAGTATGAAATAAATAAAAATAATGAGCTACAACTATTGAGTAAATCGGATTACACAAAACAACAATTTATACGTAGAAAATAAGATAACACGGAGTAAACAACTCAATACCAACACCAATAATGAGGATCTCCCAGGATACCGTCCTGTGGTCCATTTTATCAATCTGTCCGAGGAGCTCCTGGGATATCGTCCTGTAGTCCAACTGTCAATGTGCAGGGGGATCTCCCGGAAATCTAACCTGTAGTTCCAAATTAAATGTGCAGGGGGTCTCTCAGGAATCTAATCTGTAGTCTCAAAGTAAATATGCAGGGGGATCTCCCGATAATCTAACCCGTAGTCCCAAAGTAAACAAACAAGGGGGAGCTATCGGAATCCCACATCCGTAGTCCAAATGCAAATACACAACCAAAATTAGAGAATATTCAGAAATGAAGCACAGCAATACAAGCCACATATAGTTTTAACCTAGCATGCTCCACGTAATACAATTAAGGCAAATTAAGCAAGTAGAGAATTTGGATCAACTAAACATGATTTTCTAGACTATCACATAATATAACGGCAGGTAGAATAAAGCAAGAACGAAAGAAACTCAGTTCAAATATTTTTAAGTAAAAATTTGGGTTTTCAATAATTAGCTCAAGTACGCGCTCATCACCTCACGTACAAGGAATTCAATTACCAAATATCACATCTTAAGTGGAAAGGTCCCCCACACAAGGTTAGACAAGCCACTTACCTCGAACAAGTGCAAGTCAACTTGAAACCACGCTCTTGCGACGAGTATCTGACTCCACATGGCTCACATCTATTCAATTAAATTACATATTGTAAATAATAATTCAAGTAATTAATTCTACAATTAAATTCTAAGCTAATAGGCAAAATTGTCTAAAATGACCAAAATGCCACTCGGTACAACATCTCGGAATCAGATAAATTTTATATTTTTCAGAACCCTTGTACTCTCATGAGTCTACCCACATAAAAATCTCTCAAATCGGAGGTCAAATACCTACTCAAAACTCAACAATTTAGTCTAAGGATTTTGACCCATTTTTCATTCAACAATCCGAAAATACGAAGGGAATCATGATTAGATTAGTAGGTACTAAGCATAAAAGAGTAGAAAATTGTTACCCAATCATTGCTCGCAAAAACCCCTCGAAATTTCTCCCAAAACAGCGCTCTAGAAGTCAAAAATGCAAAATTGGAACGAAGTCCCATTTTTAGAACTTAAGATCTCTACCCAAGCACTTTTTTCGCTTCTGCAGAAAGTTTTCCGCGGAAAATTTTGCTTTCGCGGATATTTTCTGCTTTTGCGGTACCGCTTCCACTTTTGCGGTCCCGCTTCCACGGTAAATTTCTGCTTTTGCGGTTATGACCAAAACCAGCACGTTTTTGACACAGAAATGAGCATAACTCCCTTATACGATGTCCAAATTCGACAATTCTTTTTGATATGGCTCCAAAATTACGATACAGATCTAATGGTTCAATAAAAACTTAATTTGGAGCTCATTTAATTAATATGGTAACCATTTAGGTCCAAAGATACGGCGTTGAAACATCAAATGAGCGCAATACAACCCGAAACACACCCGAGGCCCCCGGGACCTCAACCAAAAGCACCAACGCATCTTAAAACATTATTCAAACTTGTTCCAATCCTCAAAACACCTAAAACAATGCCAAAACCATCAAATTACATCGAATTCAAGCCTAAGTTCCTCTAAAACTTCCAAAACACGCATTCGATCAAAAACCCAACCAAAACACGTCCGAATGACCTAAATTTTTGCACACATATCCCAAATCTCCTAATGAAGCTACAGCAACTCTCGCAATTCCGTTCCGACTCTTGGATCAAAATCTCACCTATCAACCGAAAATTGCCAAAATACTAACTTTGCCAATTCAAGCCTAAATTAGCTACGGACTTCTAAAATTTATTCTGAACACGCTCCCAACCTCGAAATCACCTAAGAGAGATAACGGAACAATCGGATTTCCATTCCGAGGACGTATTCACACTATTCCAACTACATACCATTTTCCAATACTTAAGCTCTTATTTAGGGACTAAGAGTCCCAAAACTCTCCAAAACTCAACACCGAACATCCCGACAAAACAAAATACCAGAAATGAACTTAGGGGAAATAGTTAATAGGGGATCGGGGCGTAAATTTCAAAAACGACCGGCCGGGTCGTTGCATCCTCTCACACTTAAACATTTGTTCGTCCTCGAACGAGAATAAAGAGCATACCTGAATAGTGAAAAGATGAGGGTATCAGCTGCGCATATCCCGCTCGATCTCCTCAGTCGCCTCCTCGGCCGGCTAACCCTGTCACTGAACCTTTACTGAAGCAATGTTCTTTAATCTCAACTTTTTGACCTGTCTATCCAATATAGCCACTGGCTCCTCAAACTAAGATAAATCCTTGTCCAATTAGACTGAGCTGAAATCCAACACGTACGACGGGTCCCCGTGATATCTCCAGAGCATCGAAACCTGAAATACCGGATGAACTCCTGCCAAGCTGGGAGGTAAATCAAGTTCATAAGCAAGCTCTCCAACATGCTTCAATACCTTAAAAGGGCCAATAAGCCTTGGACTCAATTTCCCTTTCTTCCCAAATCTCATAACGCCCTTCATAGGCGAAACTCGAAGCAAAACCCGCTCTCCGATCATATATGAAACATCACGAACCTTCCTGTCCGCGTAACTTTTCTGTCTGGATGAGGCTATTGAGATTATATCCTGAATCACTTTAAACTTTTCCAACGCATCTTGAACTAAGTTTGTGCCCAATAATCTAACCTCACCCGGCTCGAACCAACCCATCGAGTCTCTGGTCCGCATAATTAACCTACTCACAGTTGGGACACCGAGCTACAAACCCGAGTAGGCTCTGAAAGATACAACCTTACAACTGGCTGGTAAAGGCTTGAACATCCATCTCCATAGGTCTCTTGATACTGGTAGTTAATCCAAACTTCCCAAACTCTCTACCTGGTGACTCAAAGCATCGGCCACTACATTAGCTTTGCCCTGGTAATACAGGATAGTGGTGTCATAATCCTTCCGCAACTCTAACCACCTTCTGTGGCGTAAATTTAGATCCTTTTTCTAGAACACATGCTGCAAACTCCGTTGATCAATATAAATCTCACAAGGCGCACCGTACAAATAATGACGGCAGATCTTCAAGGCATGAACAATAACAGCTAACTCAAGGTCGTGGACATGGTAATTCTTTTCATGTATCTTCAACTGTCTGGATGTGTATGCAATCACCGTACCGTCCTGCATCAACGCCGCTCCAAGGCCAACCAGCAAGGAATCACGATAAACTGTATAAGACCCCGAACAAGTAGGCAATATAAAAATTGGGGTCGTAGTCAAAGCTGTCTTGAGCTTCTGAAAGCTCGCCTCACACTCCTCTGTCCACTGAACTGGAGCACCCTTCTGGGTCAATCTAGTCATAGGGGCTGCAATCGATTAAAACCCCTCCACAAAACGATGGTAGTAACCCGCCAAGCCAAGGAAACTGCAAATCTCCGTAGCTGAGGAGGGTCGAGGCCAACTCTGAACTACCCATATCTTCTTCGGATCCACCCGAACGCCCTCACTCGATACCACGTGGTCTAAGAATGCCACATAGTCCAGCCAGAACTTACATTTTGTGAACTTTGCATATAACTTCTTCTCTCTCAGGGTCTGAAGCACTGTCCTCAGGTGCTTCTCATGATCTTCCCGACTTCGGGAGTGTACAAGAATATCATCTATGAAAACAACCATGAATGAGTCGAGATATGGCCTGAACACACTGTGCATCAAATGCATAAAAGCTACTGGGGCATTGGTCACCCCAAATGACATAACAAGAAACTCGTAATGACCATACCGAGTCCTAAAAGCAGTCGTCGGGATATCTGGCTCCCGAATCTTTTACTGGTGGTAACCTGAGCACAAATCAATCTTAGAAAATACCTGTGTGCTCTGAATCTGGTCAAATAGATTATCAATATGAGGCAAAAGGATAACGGCTCCTCACTGTAGCCTTATTCAATTGGCGACAATCGATACACATACGCATAGAACCATCCTTCTTCTTCACAAACCAGACAGGGGCACCCTAAGGTGATACACTAGGTCGAATAAAACCCTTATCAAGCAAAGTCCTGTAACTGATCCTTCAATTTAACTGAATGTTCACCTCATCTTTAGTCCATAACCTTAGGACAGGACCCAAACTTCAAAATCTGCCATTCGTCATAGGATTAAGATTCCACATCATCACACTGCATTAGTCTTATTTCAACACTCTTCAACTTTTAATAGCGCTTAAATACTTTGAAATGGTTTTTCTTCAGGATGTTACATTCTCCCGCACTTAGGGTCATTCGTCCTCAAATACACAACGTAACTTATCTCTTTCTTCGCATATTTTAGTATCTCAAATTTTCTAACTCCCAAATTTTTCCAGAAATTTCGGCAGAGCCTCCCCTGTAATTAGGCCTATCCACCTGCCAGAGTAACACCAAAACAATTCCTAACAACACGTCCACAACCCAATGAAACACCACAATGTATATATCAGTAATACTAATCTCAGCATTTCAAGCATCGCATTATCATAATGATATCTAGACTTGAAACACATCATACCCATAACCACGTTTCTAGCCATAAAAGTTGTTCATAAATTACAACATTGCCAATTAGCCTTATGTTAACAAACAACTTATTTCAAACCTCCACTTTACTCACAACGAGGCATGGAGACCTCATAATTACTCACCCGAATTAATGAGTCACATTTATCGCCACCTGGGCGCCCGTCTCATAGGCTAAAACTCAACGTTTACAACACAAAAAATGGTTGAATATGAACAGAAAATATACAAGAATTGTCAAATAAGCCTAACAGGCATGACTCCCATTTAAAATATAGTACAAAATTTTAAATTTCATAAAAGGAGAATTTTAAACACAAACTTTTCACCACCAGGACCTTGTCCTTATATAACATCCACCACAGCATGTAGCTCGGTTTAAAATATTTCACATCATATAAATATTTAAGGATCTCATTCTCAACTCTGAATCACAAGTATTTGCACATTGTGCCAACTGAAAATTTACATTTCCTTTCCTTCTTCTTTAAGAAAAATTTCATCAAAGAAAATTACAAATTATAATGAACCCTCATAACGATAGGGCCTATAATTCACAATTGCATTTAATTATCCTGAAATCACATCAAAACCCGCTGTAGTAAGTAATAGAAAGTCTATTTTAGCCTCATAGCTATTCTTAGTGACCAACACATAATGATAGAAATGTCTATCTCCATATAATATCCCACCGTGTGTATTCACATAAGTAGATTTCAGGATTACAAAACTCACTCATGAGTGGAGAATATTAAGAGGACTTGCCTAAATTTTCAGAACCAAAACAAATTAAGGAAAAATATCATTTTTTTATAACAATCAGAATTTGTATTTGCAATAACACCATCTGGTGTAGTAGCCTCAGTCACACCATAGCAATTATATAAATGGGTCGGCCTCCACCTCTCAGGTGACATGTACCCGCTCTCCCTCCATCTCTAACTTGTAGTGTATGTAGATTAGAAACTATGATGGAGTGTGTGGACCAAGTGTTCTGATGAAATAGATTTCTCCCAAGTCTGGGACAATTTCTCATGATGTTTCTACTATCACCACATTCATAACAACTCATCTGTAGTTCGGCTACTCATACTGAGTCTATGCCAGATAACTAGAATAACCATTTAAGGAATCCCATGCTAGTGGTGCATTAAAAGATGATTATCCCATGAGACTGTCCTGATTAGCTGGGGCACCACGAGTATTCTGAAATTGTTTACATTTCCCTGTTGATATTGAAATGTAGAATTATTGTGGACATAGAAATATCAAAATTCTCAACATCATCCCATAAAATCTCAGCTCTTACTCATATACAAGTTTCAGAGAACTTTTGAATACCATATAAATATATCCCAGGTCAAATCTGTCATGACACATGACCTACAATTTGATCGTTGATAGTGGACTCTCTTCACTTTGGTGCAAAGCCATAAGATACATCCCGATACTTCACGATACTAACCTTTATCACTCGTACGTCCTCATTATAAGGCACCTCAATCCGTTCGTTACACGTCATTCTTAGGACGGTTAAACTCACTTCCTCTAGTATCTCGGTTGCCAGTTGTACCCTTCGCTAAATAGACATCTCATACGAAACACATAGTCTCTATTGCCACCAACTATCTTTAGATCTACATCCACCTCATGACTCTACAATTACTGCGACGATTAGGAAATTAAGTAAACCTTTTTAAGACTGTACTTATCAACCAGATGTCAGAACCTATTGCACCCCCATGTGCATAATTGAATGATCTCTCAATATGCCTGCATTATCGATATGGATGACACGCGGTAACAATGGTTGAGTAAATTCTTGGCTCCCTTATAATCCTTCTGTAGCATCACGAACCGTCGTCGCGTAATTGATATCGAGTGTGCAATTTCAATACAGGAGTGGATGCAAAAAGAACATATGATATAGGCTCCAAACTGAATAAATGACGCACGATAAGGAATGAAATGAAGTGGAAATTTTCTAACAGTTACATAGCCTCTCGTAGATAAGCACAGATGTCTCCGTACCGATCAGCGAGACTCTAATAAACTGGCATGTGTTCCGTGACTCCTTTGAACCTAGAGCTCTGATACCAACTTGTCACGACCCATGTTCGCCCTCCGCGAATATGTCGTGATGGCACCTAGTCCCTACAACTAGGTAAGTCTAACAAATGCGGAATTTATACAACTTGCGGAAACAACTAACTTGCGGAAGCAAACAACTAAAAAATTTTATTGTTAAGAGAAAACTGTGTATAAATGCCACTTGGCATAATACAACTCATATTACATAAACCAAAACAACACCCAAAATCCGAAAACTCACAGGAAACACAGGCTAATAGAAATGAAATATACTGCTCTAAATCTAGAATGTCTACACAACTGAAAGAAGGGAAAAATCATACATTGAAGTTGGAATAAGATAGAGACTTCTGGTCTGCGGACGTGGAAGATATACCTCAAAGTCTCTGTTAGATCTCTCCTCCGCGAGGATAGTACGCCTAGGTGGAGATACCTGGAGCTGCACATGAAAAACATGCGCAGAAAGGGCATGAGTACACCACAGAGGTACTCAGTAAGTGCGAAGCCTAACCTTAGTTAGGTAGTGACGAGGAAGGTCAGGACCCTACTGAGATAAAATACCGAGACAATAGTATGAAATAAATAGAAATAATGAGATACAGCTATTGAGGAAATCGGATTACACAAAGCAACAATTTATACGCAGAAAATAAGATAACACGGAGTAAACAGCTCAATACCAACACCAATAATAAGGATCTCCCCAGGATACCGTCCTGTGGTTCATTTTATCAATCTGTCCGAGGAGCTCCCGGGATACCGTCTCGTAGTCCACCGTATGAATATATTTGAAGGATCTCCCAGGAATCTAACCCGTAGTCCCAGAGTAAATGTGCAGGGGGGTCACCCGGGAATCTAACCCGTAGTCCCAAAGTAAATGTGCAGGGGGATCTCCAGGGAATCCAACCCGTAGTCCCAAAGTAAACAAACAAGGGGGAGCTACCAGAATCCCACATCCGTAGTCCCAATTTAAATACGCAACCAAAATTAGAGAATATTCAGAAATGAAGCACAACAATACAAGCAACATATAGTTCTAACCTAGCATGCTCCACGTAATACAATTAAGGCAAATTAAGCAAGTAGGCAATTTGGATCAACTAAACATGCTTTTCTAGACTAGCACAGAATATAACGGCAAGTAGAATAAAGCAATTACGAAAGAAACTCTGTTCAAATATTTTTAAGGAAAAATTCAGGTTTTCAACAATTAGCTCAAGTACGCGCTCGTCACCTCACGTACAAGGCCTTCAATTACCAAATATCACATCCTAAGGGGAAAGGTCCCCCACACAATGTTAGACAAGCCACTTACCTCGAACAAGTGCAAGTCAACTTGAAACCACGCTCTTGCCACGAGTATCTGACTCCAAATGGCTCACATCTATTCAATTAAATTGCATATTGTAAATAATAATTCAAGTAATTGATTCTACAATTAAATTCTAAGCTAATACGCAAAATTGTCTAAAATGACCAAAATGCCCCTCGGTCCCATGTCTCGGAATCGGATAAATTTTATATTTTTCAGAACCCTTGTACTCTCACAAATCTACCCATATAAAAATCTCTCAGATCGGAGGTCAAATACCCACTCAAAACTCAACAATTTAGTCTAAGTATTTTGACCCATTTTTCATTCAAAAATCCGAAAATACGAAGGGAATCATGATTAGATTAGTACGTATTAAGCATAAGAGAGTAGAGAATCGTTTCCTAATTGTTGCTCGCAAAAACCCCCCGAAATATCTCCCAAAACCGAGCTCTAGAAGTCAAAAATGCAAAATGGGAATGAAGTCCCATTTTCAGAACTTAAGATCTCTGCCCAGGCTCTTTTTTTGCTTCTGCGGAAAATTTTCCGCATCCGCGGATATTTTTCGCTTCTGCGGTACCGCTTCCACGGAAAATTTTTTGCTTTTGCGGTCCGGCTTCCGCGGCAAATTTCCGCTTCTGCGGTTATGACAGAAACCAGCAATTTTTCGACACAGAAATGAGCATAACTCCCTCATATGATGTCCAAATTCGACAATTCATTTTGCTATGGCTTCGAAATTGCGATACGGATCTAACGGTTCAATAAAAACTTAATTTAGAGCTCATTTACTTAATATGGTACCCCTTTAGGTCCAAAGATACGGCGTTGAAACATCAAATAAGAGCGCAATACAACCCGAAACACACCCGAAGCCCCCGGGACCTCAACCAAAAGCACCAACGCATCTTAAAACATTATTCAAACTTGTTCCAATCCTCAATACACCTCAAACAATGCCAAAACCATCAAACTATATCGAATTCAATCCTAAGTTCCTCTAAAACTTCCAAAACACAAATTCGATCAAAGATCCAACCAAAACACGTCCGAATGACCTAAAATTTTGCACACATATCCCAAATCACCTAACAAAGCTACAGAGACTCTCGGAATTCTATTCCGAACCTCGGATCAAAATATCACCTATCAACCGGAAATCGCCAAAATACTAACTTCGCCAATTCAAGCCTAAATTAGCTATGGACTTCTAAAATTTATTCCAAACACGCTCCAAACCTCTAAATAACCTAACGGAGCTAACGGAACCATAAGATTTCTATTCCGATGCCGTCTTTGCATTGTTCCAACTACGGACCATTTTCCAACACTTAAGCTCTCATTTAGAGACTAAGTATCCCAAAACTCTCCAAAACTCAACACCGAACGTCTCGACAAACCAAAATAGCAGAAATGAACTTAGGGGAAACAGTTAATAAGGGATTGGGGCGTAAATTTCAAAAACGACAGGCCGGGTTGTTGCACCAAATCGGTCATTCCATAAATTGCAACTTTTCGTCGTACCTAATGATGTATTTCACGATACGATATAATATAATTTATGAATAATTTCAAAGACCTCCCTCCAGGTTTCGCCCTATCACGGTGACCTCCCTTGTGGTTTACAATATTACGCCTACCTCATTTATTTTAATTTTATTGTAATCATTCTTTAAACCTATTTAAAATAAATATAAACAAAATACAATTTGACAGATTTTTCCCTTTTTAGCATTAATTTTTTCAGTTAATAAACATTAACAATATAGCTTTAACAAATTCTTTAAAAATTAACCTATACCAATAAGTTATTTTAAATAGGAATTTTTATATTCATATGCCACATAGGAAACCTTATTACCCTCAATGTTTAAAGTTTGACTTAATTACTCTTAGTATACTAAATTATCAATTTTATACCATGATTAATTAAGGATATAATTAATGAGACATTTTTTTTCTCCTTAATTAAAGGATTTTCGTATATTTTCTCCTAAATATTTTTTTCAATAAAATCCCTGAAATGTTCATCAAATTTGATGCTTTCTTTCGTCCTGGCAGTTGAGTTCCATAATATATGTCCTATGCTGTTGGAAATTATGTCATGCTAATGATGTGTTGTACAATATTCATCGTCAAGATGTAACCATGATTGAGCTCTAACTGTGCCTTAATTACATGTCTAGTTGCTAGTATAATAATCATTTATAATGTATCATGTATGATCATAGGAATTTTTTGTACATCCAATTAAATGAATTCCAATTTGATCACCATCATCAATTTCTGGATAATGTCAAATGATCAAATAACCAAATCCTTCTATATACACATTCTACCAATTTTATATGGACAGGCTTTCATAATTATTTACAAGATTGTATTATAAATCCAGCATCTCTAAATAAAAAAGCATTTTTAAATTCTAGTTTACATGTAAAGATGGGAACTTGAAAACGATCTATTTAGCTCTTTTGATATGTTGGTATAGACACTTCTGATTCTTCTGCCAGCTTTTTATAAGCATTTAAATCATAAAGATTATCCAATATCATAAATGGAATTTTTGACATAATTGTATTTTTTGCAGAAGATTTTTTAGAAGTTTTAGTCGTTTTTGATTTGTGAAATAGAGCAGGTATGAATGAGTTAAAGAAGTGTAACTCTACTACATCTACATGCCAATGCACATGCTGTATGAAATGCACTGCTGACCACAAATATCTGGCGCGGCCCGCATTTTCAACTTCAGAGAACCCCCATGAAAGTCTAACAACTCCCTCAGCAACCCAGCACATGTTCAAACAGCTAATCTCTTGCGATAACTACCTGAAACACATCCGAGGCCCTCAGAACCTCACCCAAACATACCAACACATCCCATAACACCATTAAAATTTAGTCGAATCTACGAATCACTCAAAATAATACCACACATCGAATCAAACCTCGTATTCAAGCCTAAGAACTCCAAACTCATAAATTCCACAAATGACCCCAAAACCAATCAAACCTCGCCCAAATATTCTCAAATTTTGCACACAGGTCGTAAATGACCTTACGAAGCTACTCTCACTCTCGAAATTCCATTCTGAGACAGTCTACACATAAGTCAATATCCGATTGATTTTTCCCAACTTAAGCTTCTAAATAGGAGGCTAAGTGCCTCATTACACTCCAAAACCACTCAAGACCCAAATCAACCAATATGATACAATAAAACACAGTTGAAGAACAAAGAGGAAATTAGAAATGGGGAAAACAGAGTTGTAACTCATGAAACGACCAGCCGGGTTGTTACATCCTCTCCCTCTTAAACAAACGTTCGTCCTCAAACAAGTTTAGAAATATACTTGGAGCCTGAAATAGTTATGGATATCTTCTCTACATCTCCCGCTCAGTCTCCCAAGTAGCCATCTCCACGGGCCGATCTCTCCATTGCACTTTTGCTGAAGCTATATCCTTTGATCTCTATTTACGAACATGCCGCTCCAAAATAGTCATTGGCTCCACATCATAAGTCAAATCACCGTCTAACTGATTTGTACTGAAATCTAAAACATGATATGGATCGTCGATATACTTCTGGAGCATCAAAACATGAAATACCGGGTGCACCCCCGACAAGCAAGTTCATAAGCCACCTCCCCAATCCTACAAAGTACATCAAAAGGTCCGATGAACCAAGGGCTCAACTTGCCCATCTTCCCAAATCTTATAACACCTTTCATATGGGAGACCTTCAATAAAACCTTCTCCCCAACCATGTAAAACACATCACGAACCTTTCTGTCAACATAACTCTTTTGTCTTGACTGTGCTATACGAAGCCACTCTTGAATCAATTTTACCTTATCCAAAGCATCCTGCACTAAGTCTGTACCCAAAATTCTAGCCTCACCTGGCTCAAAACATCCCACTAGAGATCTACACCGTCTCTCATACAAAGCCTCATATGGAGCCATCTGAATACTTGATTGATAATTTTTATTGTAATCAAACTCAGTGAGCGGAAAACACTGGTCCTTTGAACCCCAAAATCAATGACACAAGCGCACATCATGTCCTCCAATATCTGAATTGTGTGCTCGAACTGCCCATCCATATGAGGGTGAAAAGCACTGCTCAACTCAACCTGAGTGCCCAACTCTCGCTGTGCGGCCCTCTAAAACTGCGATGTGAACTGAGTACCTCTATCTAAAATGATGGAAACTGGGACACCATGCAGGCGAACAATCTCTCGAATATGAATCTTAGCCAACCGCTCCAAAGAATAGGTAGTACATACCAGAATGAAGTGGGCGGACTTGGTCAACCGATCTAGAATCACCAGAATAACATCGAACTTCCTCAAGGTCCGTGAGAGTCCAACTACGAAGTCCATAGTGATCCTCTCCTGCTTCTACTCTGGAATATCTATTTGCTGAAGCAAGACACCCGGTCTCTGATGCTCATATTTCACCTGCTGACAATTGAGGCACCGAGCTACAAACCCCACTATATCCTTCTTCATTCTCCTCCACCAATAGTGATGTCTTAAGTCCTGGCACATCTTTGTGGCACCCGGATGGATGGAATACCGCGAACAGTGGGCCTCTACTAGAATCAACTCTCGAAGTCCATCCACATTGGGCACACATATCCGTCCCTGCATACTCAATACCCCGTCATCACCAATAGTAACATCTCTAGCACCATCGTGTCAAACCCTGCCCTTCAGAACAAGCAAATGAGGGTCATCATACTGGCGCTCTCTAATACGATAAAACAATGAAGACCGAGAAACCACGCAAGCTAGGATCCGACTGGGCTCCGAAATATCCAACCTCACCAATTCGATTGGCCAAAGCCTGAACATCAACTGCAAGATGTCTTTCCCTAACAGGAATAACTGAAAGATTGACTATACTCCCCGCCTTCCTACTCAAGGCATCAACCACCGCATTGGCCTTTCCAGGGTGATACAAGATAGTAATATAATAGTCCTTTAGCAGCTCTAACCATCTCCTCTGCCTCAAATTGAGATCCTTATGCTTGAACAAGTGTTGGAGGATACAATGATCTGTAAACACCTCACAGGACATACCATAGAGATAATGCCTCCAACTCTTTAATGTGTGAACAATGGTAGCCAACTCCAAATCATGAACAGGGTAGTTCTTCTCATGTCGCTTCAACTGAAGAGAAGCATAAGCAATCACTCTATCCTCCTACATCAACACACACCCAATACCAACTCTAGAAGCATCACAATATACGGTATATGAACCTAAGGCTGATGGCAAAACTAATAGTGGAGATGTGGTCAAAGCTGTCTTGAGCTTTCGAAAGCTTGTCTCACACTCATCCGACCATCTGAAAGGAGAACGCCTTTGGGTCGAATTGGTCAAGGGAGATGCAATAGATTAAAATCCGTAAATGAATCGACGGTAATAACTGAAAGGAGACGATCAGGGCCAACTCTGGACCGCCTATATTTCTTCAGATCAACTTGAATACCCTCACTAGACACCACGTGTCCCAAGAACACCACTGAACTGAGCCAAAACTAACACTTGGAGAACTTAGCATAAAGCTTCTCCTCCCTCAACCGCTGCAATACAACTCTCAAATGCTCAGTGTGCTCTTCTTGACTACGCGAGTACACCAGAATATCATCAACGAATACAATAGCAAACAATTCGAGATAAGGCTGAAACACATTGTTCATCAAATGCAAGAATATTGTTGGGGCATTGGTCAGCCCAAAAGACATTACAAGGAACTCATAATGACCATATCGGGTCCTGATAGTTGTCTTAAGAATATCCTAATCCTTGATCTTCAACTAGTGATACCCTGACCTGAGGTCAATCTTGGAGAACACTCACGCTCCTTGAAACTGGTCGAATAAATCATCGATACGAGGCAAATGATACTTGTTCTTGATTGTGAATTTGTTCAATTGCTTGTAATCAATGTACACCCTCATCGTGCCATCCTTCTTCTTAACAAATAAAATAGGCGCACCCCAAGGCGACACACTATGCCAAATAAACCCCTTATCAAGGAGTTCCTAAAGCTGTTTTTTTAACTTTTTCAACTCTACCGATGCCATTCGATATGGTGGAATGGAAATGGGCTGCGTGCCTGGAACCAAATCAATACCAAAGTCAATATCTTTGTCCGGCGGCATGCCCCGCAGGTCTACAGGAAATACATCCGAGAAATCTCTCACGACTAGAACCGAATCAATATTGGGGGTCTGAGTACTGACATCCCTTACAAAGGCCAAATAAGAGAGGCATCCCTTCCCAACCATCCGTTGGGCCTTCAAGAATGAAATAACCCTGCTGGGAAGATAATCCATCAAACCTCACCACTCAATCTGGGGTACTCCCGGTATAGCCAACATCACCGTCTTAGCATGACAGTCCAAGATAGCATGACACGGAGACAACCAATCCATGTCCAATATCATATCAAAGTCCACCATACTAAGCAACAAAAGGTCTACTTGGGTCTCCAAACCCCCAATAGTCACCACACAAGATCGATATACACGGTCCACTATAATAGTATCGCTCATAGGAGTAGATACATGAATAGATGAAATAAGAGACTCGCGGGGCGTATCCAGATAATAGGCAAAGTATGATGAAACATAGGAAAAAGTGGAACCAGGATGAAAAAATACAAAAGCATCCCTATGACAAACTGAGATAATACTTGTAATCACAACATCTGAAGCAATAGCATCGGGTCTAGAAGGGAGTGCATAGAAATGGACCTTCCCACCTCTTGATCGGCCTCCCCCTCTGGGGCGCCCCCTAGCTAACTGACCTCCACTCCAAGTTGGCTGGGCGGGTGGGGAAGTTACTGGTACTGAAGCCGAAGGCTGACTCCTCTACTGGGATGAACCTCCCGTAAGACAGGGACAAAATCTCTTGATATGACCCAAATCCCCACACTCAAAGCAACCTCTCCCGACAAATAGCGATAGAGACTGAAGGGAGCCCTGAGCATCGGGATATCCACTAGAAAAACCAAGTGTAGAGGAGCCATGAACTGATGGCGTATGAGTCGAACTCTGAGCTGGAAGGGCACTGAGAGATTAGTAGCCCTGATGTGAACTGTGAGAACCATGGATCGATGATCTACCACGGTGACCTGGACGAGCTGACTGAGCATGTCTGAATGGACGACATCTGCCTTGATGAAACTGAGCTCCAGAAGGAACACCACCAAAACTACCAAATCCTTGAGGCCTTTTTACCTCCCTCTCAACTCGCTCATGGCGGCGAACCAACTCTATCTCTCGGAAAATATCAACCACCTCCTCAAAAGAAGCACCAGATATCCTCTCTCTAGTCATAAGAATTTGTAGCTGATACGTGAGGTCATCCACAAACCTCCTGATCCTCTCCCTATCTTTAGGAACCAACCAAATAGCATGACGGGATGACTTAAAAAACTTTCTCATACTACGTCATAGTCATATCATCCTGACGTAACGGCTCGAACTGCCTACGCAGCTCCTCTCTGCGGGACTATGGGTACTTCTCCAGAAAGAGAACGTAGAACTGCTACCATGTAAGGGGCGCTTCACCAATAGGTCTATGCCTCTCATAAGCTTCCCACCAAGTAAAGGCAGCTCTCGAGAAATAGAAGGTAGTGAACGAGACCCTACTAGTACGAAGGATCCTCTGAAACTTATCCAAGAAGCCCTAGGCATCCTCGCCCTCTCTACCAATGAAAGATAATCTACGCTGCTCGTCATCAGGCATGACTCGAACCACATAGACCTAAGCAGGTACAACCGACTAGGCCGGTGGTACCCCTAGTGTTTGAAGTCCCTGAACAACCTGCTCTGGTGTGCGAGGGCCAGGAGTTGAGTGCCTCCCCCGACCTGGAAAGTAGTTGATGTAGAAGAAATATCAACCACCTAAGCAAGACTGGTGCACACAGTCAGAATCTGAGCAAAGTTCTCCTGGAGACCTGGAATAGCAATAGGCATATCTGGTACCTGAGTTGGTCCCGATAGGACATCCACACCCGGAACTTGATCCTGAACTGGGGCAATTGGTAGGTCTGCCGGTGCTACCCTAGCAGCAGTGCGAGCTACATATCTACTTCTGCCACGGCCCCCTACCGCGACCTCGGCCTCTCGCGGCCCTAACTAGTGGTACTGGTAGCTATCCACCCTAACCGGTAGTACGTGTCCTCTCCATCTGTGAGAGAATAAAATAACAGAATTTTAGTTCCAGAATCAACAAATTCGAACAAAAAGAATTCAAGAATGTGAAAATTTTTTCCTAAAGGTTTTGCAGCTTCTCGAAGATAAGTACAAGCGTCTCTGTATCAATCCGCAAGACTCTACTAAACCCGCTCATGGCTCATGAGACCTATGTAACCTAAGCTTTGATACCCACTTGTCACGGCCCAAACTCAACCCGTCAAGATGGCGCCTCTTGTGGAACTAGGCCAGCCTTAACTCCACAAAAAAAAACCACAATATTAATTTAGAACATTTGCGGAAAAATACTTTTATCATTTAGGAAAATAAACTATTCATAATGTAAGAAAAATCCATAACACGATTCAATTAGCTCAAAACTAGGGTGTCACGGAGTACATGTGCGTCTAGAGAAATAACATAATGTTTACTAAAACACAACTAGAATAGAGAAGGAGGTTCAAGATCTATGAATGCCATACAGGTACCTCAACAATCTCCCAGGCCTGCAACCTCGAACAGTGACTGCTACCGGGATCGAAAGCACCTGGATCTGCATACAAGCTGTAGGGGGTAACATGAATACATCAACTTAGTAAGTAACAAGTCCAACCTATGGACTGATAGGTAGTGACGAACTTAACCTCATCAAAGATAATAGAAATAACGTACAGAAACATAGGCATGCTTTCAGTTAAATAAACAGCTCGAAAAGTAAAATAGAGCAGGTATGAATGAGGTAAAGAAGTGTAACTCTGCTACATCTACATGCCAATGCACATGCTGTATGAAATGCACTGCTGACCGCAAATATCTGGCGCGGCCCGCATTTTCAACTTTAGAGAACCCCCATGAAAGTCTAACAACTCCCTCAGCAACCCAGCACCTGTTCAAATAGCTAATCTCTTGCGATAACTATCCGAAACACATCTGAGGCCCTCTGAACCTCGCCCAAACATACCAACACCTCCCATAACACCATTAAAACTTAGTCGAATCTATGAATCACTCAAAATAACACCACACATCGAATCAAACCTCGTATTCAAGCCTAAAAACTCCAAACTCATAAATTTCACAAATGACTCCGAAACCAATCAAACCTCGTCCAAATATTCTCAAATTTTGCACACACGTCGTAAATGACCCTACGAAGCTACTCCCACTCTCTAAATTCCGTTCTGAGACCTTCTACTCATAAGTCAATATCCAGTTGACTTTTGCCAACTTAAGCTTCTAAATAGAAGGCTAAGTGCCTCATTCTACTCCAAAACCACTCCAGACCCAAATCAACCAATATGATACAATAAAACACAGCTGAAGAAAGGGAAAATGTGGAAAATAGAGTTGTAACTCATGAAACGAATGGTCGGGTCGTTATATATTGTCATTTAGAAAAACCGTGAAGAGGTGACAGATTCGTAAGTTTATGTTTATACGTATTTTACTAATTTTTTCCTATCACTGAATTTATCCATTTTTCTTCTTTTGTTATCTTTTCTCATTTTGTTGCCACCATTTTTCTTGTAGATGTTCTTTTGTTTTTTTCTGCATTATTGTTTCTTCCTTTTCCCCTTTAATGTTCAATATTTATTGCATTTTATCTTATAATTATTAGGTGTAATGTTGTGTGATACGTTTCTGATTTCTAACTATTTTTTCTAGTTAATCTGTTTGTTCTTTTCATATTCTTACTTGTAGCTTTATATTTTAGATATTGCCTTCCGAAGTTTAGCATTTTAACCTCTTGAAATAGTAAACAAAATGTAAGCTGCTAATTTTGAATTAAAGCACATTGCTTGAGACGAATATAGGTTCCATGTTCAATATTTTCTAGTGGAGAGTCCAATATGGTTATTTTTCCCTGAAACCAATTTTTCATTACGGTTAGAGGGTCTCTAAGTATAAAAGTAATATTATATTCAATGTTTCTCTCTGAAGCCCCTGCACATTATTAGTGTAGGTTATTATACATTCTTTCGCACATTTTTTCGACTCCCATTAAATTTCGAATATGATCAAATTTCGAGTTTGGCGCCATATTTCAAGACCACTAGTACGTTTTCTTTTGTCATCACTTTCTCATAAAACATTTAAAGCTACATTATTCTAAATTTAAAAATATTACAAGCATGATCAGTACCTAATTTTTATCTTAATGGTTGAGACAATTCTATGTCATTTTAGTCATTCTTAAGCGATTGTGTAGCATGATATTTACCAAATAAAAAAGAAATAGGTATATTTAACAGGGAGACAATCTTTTGATGCTTAAATAACCGGTTTACTTATGAATGTGTTCAGTTGATTTCTAATCTTTTCTTTGACAACGTTCCACTATCGTGGCGGGCTGGACGTTCTTCCTTTTTGTGAACTTTGTAGTAAGTGATTTCTATTAAAAGATACAAAAATAAATACGAAAGAGCTCATTCATCACTAGAATGTGTTTTACATTTATGTCTTGGACGATAAAATTGCAGATTTTGGCTATACGAAATAAAAAGGGAGGCTTCGGCAAAATGTGCTTCGACGTTCGAATTTAACCTGGAAATGTTTCTCATACTTCTTTTTAAATAAAAGGTGTTAGAAGAAGCATAAAAAGTGCTTAAATCATGAAATGCTATTTGATTAGTAAAGATAAATTCTCTTTTATAAAAAATTATGATCCTAAAATTTGGTTATTATTGTGAGCACGTGATTTTTTTCCCAATATGAATTACTCCCACAAATTCAAGAAAAATAAAATTTTCCCATTATTTGTAATTTCGTAGATTGTTTGCAGTTGTCTATGCATGTTTAATTTTATTTTAATTCATGAAAAATATAAAAATATATTGTATTTGCATTTAGGATTTAATTTTATATTCTTAGGTTAATTAACAATTTAGTGGTCTTATAAAAATGATTAAAACCACAAAAATAACACATTTTGCATTTTTAACTTTTAATTTTGAATTTTTATATTTTTTCTTGTAATTTAGGATTTAATTAATTATTGAAAATACTTGACTAATTAGCTTAATTTGATAAATTAATTTAGTTTAGGATTTAATTTAGAATTTAAATTAATTTGAGAAAAAAAAGAAAAGAAAACAATTGAAAATTAAAAAAGAAAGGAAATTAAAATAAAAAGGCTGCCTTGATTTTGGGCCAATATGCCAACCCAGTCCCCAAGATCCGTTCAGCTCCAGGCCCAATTACCCCCATACCCGATCCAAGTTATTAGTCGTTGAAACCCTTTGAAACGACGTAGTATAGGGACGATAATACGTCGTTTTGAGTTCAGTTATGTCAAATTGATCCTGGCCCTTCGTATTCCATCATCCAACGGCCAAGAAGGCTTCATTAAACCCGTATAATATTGTACGAAACAACCTGGAACCAAACACCCCTCAATCTCTCTGGTCTCTCACCCCAGGAACCCTAGAGATGCCGCCCTAAGACCCTCCACCGGCGGCGTCCGCCTTATACCGCTCTAATCCACCCAAAAATAACACCGTGGAACCCTCTTCGTCCCCTCATCCCAAATCTCCAGCCCGTTACCTTCGAGTCATAGCCTAGCTCGTCGAATCTCAAATCAAAGACCAAAGTTCCATGAACCTTAATCTTGCTCCCCTTGTCAGAGTTCAAGCATTTTTGGGCCGATAACGGTTCGAAGTTTATGCCAGTCGACTTTTCTCCTCGAGAACGAGTGACTAGCATGGACTTTGATTCATTTTGAAGCCCATCGGCCTTATGCAACACCAAAAACTAGCAAGTCTATTAAACGATGCCTATTTCGTTAGCTTCAGTATGTGTTTATCCTTCTTTCTGTCATTTTTTTTCTAATTTCAGTTGAATTCTCGTTAACATAGTTCATTGAGAATATAATTATGGTTAAATACTCTTAAGCCATTTGTAAAAAATTCAAACCCTAACATATTATGTTAGAATTCGAATTTGTAATAATGTTTTTGTTCAGATTTTATCTTTACATGAAAAGTAACTAAATTTCGATTATTTTTTAAACGGTGACTATTTTTCTTAACTAGTTATAAATATGGCTATTTTTTAATTTCTTCCCGTATTTTCTTTGTAATTTTTAGATGGAATGATTTATGTAAACGTGTCCTAACTTTGTGAGACTATAAAATCTTTTGAAACTTTTTTGAAGACTTTGTAACTTGCGTTGATTCATGACCTTTAACTTTACTCGCAGCTTTCCTTTTAAAACCCATGCAATACGCGAATCTTTTTAATTGGACAATTTTCACTTTTAGTACCTCGAATTTTGGTAAATTATGTGTTTGGTTCTTATCTTATCTGGTTAAGCATAACCTTCGAGGCTTCGACTAACTGAATGTGCGATTTTGATCCCTATTACTTGTGAATTTTCACAAATTCAACAAGTTACATATAATTACATCATTTGACCATCCATGTGTTATCATAAGCAGTGGCGGAGCCAGGAATTATACAAAGGGGTGTCAAAATAAAAAAAATTGTTGCTATCAGGAATGGAACTTGCAACCTTGTATAAATTTTGACACCCCTTGACCATTGCACTAAGAGTTTGTCTTGTGTCAAGGGGTGTCAACCCTTTGTATATATTCAATTTTTTAAAAAAATAACTATTTACACAGTGTTATTTTTCGGCGAAGAGGTGTCAGTTGACACCCCTTGGGACAAGGTGGCTCTTCGCGTTCGCGATCTTGCCTTCGCGTTCGCGAAGGCTCATCTTGGCCACCTGGGAATTTCCTCTTTGCATTCGCATAACTCCTCCCACGTTCGCGAAGTCCATCTTACTTCTTCTATGCGTTCGTGTAGACTACCTCGCGTTCACGTACCTGTGCTAATCCACTCTTCGCGTTCGCAGATGCTTTCACGCGTACCTCGATATTGTTCCTTCAATGCGTTCACACTCATGCTTTCGCGATCGCGTTCGCGTTCGTGTTCGCGTTCGCGTTCTCATCATTGCGTTCGCGTTCGCGATGTTCATTTCTAGACCTTGTCAAATTTTCTCTACGCGATCGCGATGAACAAAATCACTGGGCAGACAGAATTTAATCCCAAATTCGAGGGTTTCACCATTTTATCACATTTTGACTTCTAGAGCTCGGTTCTTGGCGATTTTTGAAGGGATTTTCACCTGTGCGACTTGGGTAAGTTGTTCTCACTCGATTTAGACCAATTTAACATGAATCTCCTCTTAATTTCATCCTTTAATTTCGGATTTTGAATGAAAAATGGGTAAACCTTCATAGACTAAATTATGGAGTTTTGAGGGGGTGTTTGACCTCCGATTCGAGAGATTTTTATATGGTTAGACTTGTGAGAGTACGAGGGTTCTGAAAATATTAAATTTATCCAATTCCGAGATGTTTGCCTGAGGGGCATTTTGGTTATTTTACCTATTTTCACGCCTTAGCTTTCAATTTAATAGTGGAATCCGTTGCTTGAGATATTATTTACAATGTGTGATTTAATTGAATAGATTAGGGTCATTTGGAGTCGAGTACTCGTGGCAAGAACGTGGTTGCTAGTTGATCTTTACCGGTTCGAGGTAAGTATCTTGCCTAACCTTGTGTGGGGGACTTCCCCTTAATACTTGAGTCTTCTTTGTTGATTGTATTCCTTGTACGCGAGGTGACGAGTGCGTGCTCGGATTTATTTGTGGAAAATTTTCCCTTTTAGGCTCTTAGATCCTTGTAATCACTGAATATGAAGTTGTTCTTGGTACAATTGAGTTCCCTGTTATTAGTTTCACCTTTACATGACTTACTTGGAATTTATCTGCCCTTTTTGGTTATTCTTGTTGCCTAATTGACTTTTACTTGTTTAACTATAGACATTTACCCTTCTATAGTCACATTATCATTTCTAACTGCCTGTCTTTATTTGGAAAGCATCATTTCCATGTCTCGTGTAAATAATTTGTCTTAATTGGAAAGAAGTTAGATATCTCATGTTTAGTTGATATTTCCTTTATTGTAACCATTTGATTGTTTATTTTGCTTGATTCATTTGTTTGGTTTTACCCGGGTTTGGTTTATAAGGTTCGATTATTGCAAAATTGATTAAGTGTTTTTTTCTTTTTGGTTTAAATCATTTGAGTTTTCTAAGACTCGTTTCTTTTCCCTCCCTGCATTTTTCTTTCATTTGACCTGAACAGCCCAGGTCATTTGAGCTTCAATGCTCTTTGATTGATGGTTTGAAGTTGTAAGTTTGGGTTGTAGTATATAGACCCGTGGGTTTGGGCTGGGTCTTGGGATAACTTGACCCAATTTTGGTTGCCTGAGGGTAAATACAGGGGTGTCAAGGGTCAATTTAGGGATTTGAGATTTGAGGGAATCATTTTCTGTTAGCATAAAAGGTTCTAGAGTATAAGATGAGAGTTGAGGGTTTCAGATATTTTTTTTGAAGATTAAAAAAGGTAAAAATAACCAAAAAAGAAAGGATAGAGAGGGAATTGGTTAGCTGTACTAGGGCTTCCTTAGGCATGCCTACATATGATCTTTTTCCCTTCATTTTCAAGCAGATTTGAACACTCTGAAAATTATTGAAAAAGCAAAAATGGCTAAGAGGAATTATTCTGAAAATACATTAAAATTTCTGCATCTTTTGGGGTGGGAATTGGTTCGAAATTTATTGCTGATACATGCTACTATACTTTCTAGCTTGGTGTTGCTTTAAGTTGATTCTCAAAGCTCTTTGTTTATCTTTATTGTAACCAGGTACTCATTCGACCTCAAATGACATGTTGAAATGGGAATGAGAATGTTGATGATACCATGTTTTATGGCAGTCTATTTTAGATTATTTGGTTCTATATTCATGCAGTCTTCTTATGTGGTTATGTGTTTATTAATTTGTTATTATTAAAGCATTTGTAAATTGGATGAGTAATTTGGTCTAGTATGGTTTGAGTTATGGGCTAATAAGAGTGTTGTTAGATATATTTAACCATGCTTTTGGTACTGTTGGTTTTAATGTGAGATTGTATTCAAAAGTTAGATATGTGAGCCTTGTTAATTAACTTGTGGTTATTTACCTCTTCTAAATGTTTGTTTAGGCGTTTGAACAAATTTAGTGCATGTTATTGTATTTGATAGCTGATTCGAATGGCTATAATACTCTACTGAACCCACTAAGTGTTTTAGTTTCAATGTTGATTAGTAGTAGTTCTGACTTTAAGATGCAGAAGATTGGTTATTCTTTGAGCATGAAGTATGCTATGTTGAAATATAGGAAAATCTCTTATTTGGTTTAGGTGGAATCAGCCAGTGTTTACTTTCTTTTCAAGGTCTAGAGTCAAGCAGTTCCAAGTCCATTGTTAATAAATGAAGTCTTTCTGAAACTTTAGATTGTTTTCTTCTTTCTGGAAATTCGAATTGGTGACTTTAAATGATGAAACAACCTGCGTATGAGCTGTTAATAATCATGAATTGTAACTTCATTTCAACATGTATGTTAGCATCAATAATGTTCTTTGCATTGGCTCAAGGTCGTTGGTGTTTGTTCAAACTCTAAATCTTCATAACAATGTAGTTTAACATCAAGTGTTAATGATTAAATCACTATGGCCTAGTTGTGCCAAATTTCCTTTTGACAGGCAGATCCTCGATATGGGCTTCGTGATTGAGCCTGGTTGTGTCTTCATGTTCGTTCATGTAATGGGCAGTTGGCCATTGGGCTCATAGCCCGCCTGGGCTCCTTCAGCAACTCAACTTTGGTTTCATGTACTATTAGCTTACTGATTATTAAAATTGAGCTTAAACATTCGCTTTAAAATAATTGGAAATTCCTTAGTCCTTTAATCAATTGGCTAAGTCCTTTAATTAGTTGATGTGTGCCATATTAAATAACTCCAATATTTATGGCCCTCAAAATTAAGTTTAGAAACCCTCTTTTTAGAATAATTCGAGGCGTGCCATGCCAAATAAAACCTCAAAACTCATGGCCCTCACCTAATTAATTTTAATTCTTTACTAATCGAGGTATGTCATTTAGTTGAATTTTTCATAGCCCTCGCAAACTTGAAAGTGCGTAGTTACTTAGGGCACATAATTTAAATTAATTTCCTTAAATCACACTTTCAAGTTACACATAGAAATAGAATACCTAAACCTACCCTGAAGGGTCTAATCTCCATGTAGCCTCGCTACAATGCGCGATCTTATCCAAACATTGTTACACATGAAGTACCTCAAGTCGCTATGCTCAAAATAGATAGCCACACACAGATTGATGTCTGAAACCAAGTAATCCCTCACCTCCATGGTGAAGCAAGTAATATACCCCCCTTCAATCCTGAAAGGACATAACTGATGCGCCATTCGCCGAGCAACACCCAATATAGACTTTCTTCAGAAACCAGGAAGCAAGGCATACCGAGTAACATATGGAAAACTATCCTCAACATCATACTACTGCGGCGTGCAACCCGATCCTGATAACATACCCGTGGCGGCGTGCCACCCGATCCATACATATATCTCACATAGGGAGATGCACATCGAGCCAAATTTGCTAATTACAACAAAATACTGAGTGCCTAACAATATCTACATATAGCACTGTAAGCTACAAAACTCAAACACAACTGAGGTCCTCCCCCCTCAGCTTCCACTATGAATCTCGATAGCACCGCACTATATGTGCCCACAGTCCGAAAATCATAACGCCTCACAACACCGAAAAAGCAACTCATAGATCTCCCAGATCACTAACAAGCTCAATAACAAGAGATTAAACCTATCCCTCAACAATACATCTCAGGGCCAACCAAGCCATCTCAATCTGAATACGTAGCCAATCAGCTTACCAACAAACTCATTACCAAGAAGCCTGAAGCTGCTTTATCCCCCTTTTATAACTCCTGCCAGAGCCGTACGATATGGTGCCCGACACCGCATCAATACCGAAATCCACAATGTCGCCCGGCGACATGCCTGGCCACAAGGAACACATCCGAAAACGTCTCTCAATACCGAAACTGAATCAATGGTAGAAACCTCTATACTGACATCCATCACAAAGGCCCAATTAAGGAAAGCAATCCTTTCCAGCCGTCTGCTGATCTTTGGAATACCAACCACTCTGCTATATCATAATCCGATGCACCTCGCCACGCAACCGATGGCCTTTCCGACATAGCCCATAGCACAATAGTCTAGAACAACCCACATTGCGACAACCACTCTACAGCTCAGCATCATATACAAAATCTAACATACCAACAAAGAAGGACCCACTCGGGCCTCCAATCCCAATAGCCGCTAACGGTACCAATACACACTATCCACAACCACTACATAGCCTGAACATGAGAACTCACAGTCATTCTTCGAAGATATTCTAAAATTCTCCTGTGCCATCAAACACACCTAGATATCAACAGTCAACCTATCAAGAAAATGCTGCAACACTATCGAAGTGCCATCAACTTAATCACATTGCCCTTTTTCTGAAGCATGTACTCTTGTCAAATCACTATGATCAGCAACACCGTTTCCTTAGTCATATGAGGATCATTCACCCAAGTCCTCTGAATATCGATTCTTGAATCACCTGCAGCTGCCCATGCCGCTTAAGAATTTAATGACTTTCCATTCCGAACTGAACCGAGCCTTACACACACAAATCCCAATCCTCCACAACATAATGCATATACCATACCATATTGGGATAACATGAGAACTTTATCTCCCTTTCCACGCCACAGACATCGACGCACTCAACTAGTCAATAACTTTCATTGATCCCATTTAGAAGAAAAATCATTACACACTCCATGCTTCGCATACCCATAAGAAATATACTCATCTTCAAACCACGGTAAAACCCAATAAGAACATCTCTGCTAACTCCATTTGTACAAGCTAAACTGCCAGGACTGAATCCTTCTATCTAAACCGAGCTGAGCAAGCTGTTAAAACTCAAGAGCATTGCTGCAATTTGCCTGTAAAAGCCCATTACTTTGAACACATACAAGTAATTAATCATATCTTTAACATACCGATTCGGTCTATTATCAAGTTGTTCCGTCTATCAAATTTCTCTTTTTATTCATCATCAACTTGATATTCATCCTTGATGTAGTATCACAATGCCTCAACATTCCCCGATGAATAAACAGTCTCTGACCACATACACAACCTTGAGACACCTGATTGATACATGTACAATCTTGAACACATTAAAACCATTCACGGGAGTCATTCACTCTTATTCAAACTGCAATTTACCTGACTTAACGAACAGAACCACTCGTGCCTTATTAGCACTCTAACACCGAAGGATATGACCTCATTCTAATACGAACGAACATCTTCCTTTTCTATACACTGAGCATTCTTTATCAACAACAGCTCAAGACCTCCTATTGTATTCACACATCTACGAAGTACAATATAACCTTTATCAAAATTTTGTTTTACTCGTGCCATCCTCGGCTCATTTTCTTTAACCAGGACCGATCCGCCAGCATACCTCGAAACATAAACAACATAGCACATAACCATACGATTAGCTAATCAATAGCAACCTCCCCAACTTGGCTCAAAGCCACCTATCAGGACACATTTAATAATCCATAATACTTTTACTCTAATGATGCTACATGATATAGTGAGATTAAACTCATATCATCTACTAGTTTATGAAAACACAGATCCTCAGATACTGAAATCCTCTACAAACCACACATTTATCCCCACATCAGCTGATTCCACTCTCTGAAGAGACCCAAAATTTTAAATTACAACACGTACCTTTAATTTACACATGAGATCTTCTAATAATATACATAAGAATCATACCATTTAAGAACACTCCGCAGGAGATAACCCACCTGCTTCGCCTCAATTTAGTATTTCAGCACACCTTCCACCATCATACACATAACACATCCATTAAGTCTTCCTGATTCTGAACTCATATCGCCACACGTAGTGTACTTTACTTTCCAACTAGGAATACGAAAAATATTCTTCACGTGCCCATAACTCGGGGCTACATAACAGATTATAATAGGAATCGAACACTTACCGGCTCATCTATCATTCAGTAGACTCCTTCGTCGCCACCAAGACATATAATAACATCTCATCACATGATTACCAAACCTCCATTCCGGCTAATAGCGACAATACCGAACATATAAGTTCAGAACACTTGCTCACAAAATCAGCACCTCGGTGCTCAAGCCATAGGCAAAGATCCAGCGTCAAGTCCTCCAGACTGGCCCAACATCGAACTCACACGATCACATCTCGCCCCTCGATCGGGGAATCACAAGCCATCAGGGCACTTATAATACCGAGCGCTCATGTGTGCATACAAACGTGTGAAAGGAATTTCAAGAGTTATATCTCAAGCTGAATCAAGTACGCACAATAAGAATTCCAAGAAAGTGAAGTTTTCCTAAAGGTTCTGCAGCCTCTCGAGGATAAATACAGACGTCTCCGTACCGATCCGCGAGACTCTACTAACCAGCTCATGACTCATGAGTCCTAGTAACCTAGGCTCTGATACCAGCTTGTCACGGCCCCAATCCCGGTCGTGATGGCGCCCAACACAATTTCTAGGCAAGCCCGACCAATTACACTATCAACCCGAGCATGAAGCTCAAAACCAATTATTTAAATATCATTAACAACAATAAAGCTAAAAGATTAAGCTGAATATCATGATAACCTGGAATATACTCCCAAAGACCTGGGGGGTCATGAGTCTAGAGCCTCTAACAATACAGTGTGACAAGACTCCAAATAATACAATGTCACAAAACTGCGGAAGGATAATAAAAGGGATAGGGGAGGAGTCGGGTCCTGCGGACGTCAGGCAGCTACCTCGACAACTCCGGATAAACTCTGAAATTAGCAATAGCTCAGCTAAACTCACGAGATACCTGGATCTGCACACATAGTGCAGGGAGTAAGATGAGTACTTCCAACTTAGTGGTAATAAGTGTAAATAATAACTGAGCGGTAAAAGATCACATAAGAACACTCCATCATGCTATACAGAACATTACAACTTTTTTAACAAAATAGTAAAAACCATGAAACTCATTTAGAAAACATCTAGCTCAATTTAAAAATCTCTTTTAAAAATATTCTTTTTCCAACAGTAGGCATAAGAATGCGATATCATGTAGTGCAAGTCCGCACACAAGTCGGCCCCTCGGGCACAACACTTTATTTACAAATAACACCAGGGTATCTGGTACACAGTGCAAGAAATAGCATGGATGCCGATGATATGAGAGTGTTAAATGTCATGCCACGTAATACAAACAGGAATCAATGCGTGAATGCAATGCAATGCACATGAACGTTGCGGCGTACAGCCCGTTCCATTTGGGTACCCGTGCTCACTGTGGGGGTTCAGACTCCGAAGCGGCTCCTACAGCCCAAGCGAAATATCAATATCACACCGCTGCGGCGTGCAGCCCGATCCATGCACAGTCTATAATGCACACATAACACTGCTACGGTGTGCAGCCCGATCCATACTCAGTCTGAAAATGCACATAAGCCCCTAGGGCAGTAGTAAAATAGCAGTTCTCAGCTCAAAATATCAGTAAAATATTATTTAAGTTTTTTTTTTAAATCTTAGAAAGATGGCTGAGTTTGCAAAACAGTATTTAGAACCTTGGACTGAGATCAAATAATATGCAACGTAATGCAAAAACAGTGATATCAATCCCTGAAGGATTCAAATAATCGGCATGAAGCCCAAAACATGGCAATCAGCCCAAATCATGATAGCATCAAGTAGTTTTCAGTCAATCACGCAGTAAAATCAACAACCGGGACGGACCAAGTCACAATCCCCAACGGTGCTCTACCCCACGCTCATACCTGGCGTACAAGTCACCACAATACAGTACTATGATGTGCAAATCCGGGGTTTCAATCCCTCAGGATATCATTTACAAGTATTACTCACCTCGAACCGGTGAAATCTCTAGCTCGTGATGCCTTTGCCCCACAATCCGGCCTCTACGCGCGTCAAATCTATCCAAAATCAGAGCGAATACATCACAATATGCAAATGGGATATTACCCAATCAAAAACAATCGAAAAATATCAAAATTCACGAAATTTGCAAAACCCGAGCCCAGGCCCACATCTCGAAATCCAGAAATTTTTACATCAAAATGTTCCTTATCTCTCCACGAGTCTACCTATATCATCAAAATCGGAGTCCATTTGACCCCTCAAATTCCAAGTTTACACTTTCTTAGGTTTCAAGCCCTAACCTCCATTTTTACCCTTTAATTCCCTAAATTTTCAGTGTTTAATCCTTGTTTTCATACCATAACAACACTATTCGAGGCTACAAATTCATACCTGATGGAATCTCCTTCGAAATCTCTCCAAATCGCCCAAAATCGCCTCTCCCCGAAGTCCAAAAGACGTTTTTCTAACTTCTGAAATTTCGATAACGCTGTTTCATTAAACACTCAGCATTGTTCGCTTCTGCAGTCCCGATACCGCTTACGCGTGACCGCTTCTGTGGCCATTCGGCCTCTTATGCAATTCTTATTAAACTCCCCAGAAATCGCTTATGCAATCAGGCATCCGCTTCTGCGGTTCTCCATCTTCCGCTTCTGCGATGATTTCCCCGCTTTTGCGGACCCGCTAACGCGACCAGACTTCCGCTTTTGCGGAATCCTCCTAGGCTTCCCTTGGCCGCTTGTGCGGCTCTCCCACCGCATCTACGAAACCGCTTAAGCGGCTCCTTTTCCGCAGACGCGGAAACAGCAAAAGGCTTAAGGATTTGCTGCAACACCAAGCTTCCAACTTCCGTTTAATCATCCGAATTCACCCCGAGGCCCTCGGGACCTCAACCAAAAGCACCAACACATCCAACAACCTTATACAAACTTTCTCCAATCCTCGAAACACGTCAAACAACGCTAAAACTAATAAATTACATCGGATTCAAGCCTAGTTTTCATCAAAAGTTACGAAATGCGCATTCAATCAAAAACCTAACCAAACAACGTCCGAATGACCTGAAAATTTGCAGACATATCCAATATCACCTAACGAAGCTACTGCAACTCTCAGAATTCCATTCCGACCCTCGGATCAAAATCTCACCTATCAACCGGAATTTGCCAAAATTCCAACTTCGCCAATTCAAGCCTATTTCTACATCGGACCTCCAAATTCAATTCCGATCGCACTCCTAAGTCACAAATCATCCCCTGAAGCTAACCGGACAAACGGAATTCAATTCCGAGCCCTCTAACTCACAAGTCAACATTCGGTTGACTTTTCTAAAACAAGCTTTCTTCTAAGAGGCTAAGTGCCTCATTTCCAACTAAAACCAAATCAATTCTATCTGATTCATTCAAATACTGATATTGAAGCATAGAACAACATAATATGGGGAAAATGGGGCAGTAACTCACGTGACGACGGGCCAGGTCATCACATCCTCCCCAACTTAAACAAACGCTCGTCCTCGAGCGTGCCCAGAGTTGTACTTGAAACCAACCAAGAACTGAATAACCTTACCAGGCATATACCCGGGATGATCCCACGTCACCCTATATTACATAGATCCTATAATACAATACAACTGAAATTTCACTGTTCATTTAGACCATAGACCGTAGAACCACATTGCACTTTCTGAATTCATACTCAAAATCAGAACCTCTTATTATCTAAAGTCTTGTTCCATCACTTTCATATACTGCCAATGACAAATAAAACACGCGATAAACCGTAACCATTCCTCAGGTCACCTATACATGAAGCCACTTCCTTGTTGACTAATACCACAAAAGATTTCCGGGCCAAACCTCGATATGGACCCTCTAATCAGCTGAAATCACATCTGTTTGCATTTATTAATGACTCCAACGATCACCTCGAATTCAACGCACCACTCTGGTGATATGACACCTCATCACAGGCCTAAGACACAACTTGCATAATCCACGCACCAATGATGGGTGGTCTGAACATACTCAAATCATGACAAATGACTCAAACAAAAGAGTTGTAACTCAAATTCCTCAGTACTATCACAACAAAAGGCTGGGACCCGTCCCATATCATAGAAATAGAATACCTGAACCTACCCCGAAGGGTCTAATCTCCACGTAGCCTCGCTACAATGCGCGATCTTATCCAAACACTGTTACACATGAAGTACCTCAAGTCGCTATGCTCAAAATAGACTGCCACACACAGATTGATGTCTGAAACCAAGTAATCCCTCACCTCCATGGTGAAGCAAGTAATATATCCCCCTTCAATCCTGAAAGGACATAACCGATGTGCCATTTGCCGAGCAATACCCAATACGGACTTTCTTCATAAACCAGGAAGCAAGGCATACCGAGTAACATATGGAAAACTATCCTCAACATCACACTATTACGGCGTGCAACCCGATCCTGTTAACATACCCGTGGCGGCGTGCCACCTGATCCATAAATATATCTCACATAGGGAGATGCACATCGAGCCAAATTTGCTCACTACAACAAAATACTGAGTGCCTAACAATATCTATCTATATATAGCATTGTAAGCTACAAAACTCAAACACAACTGGGGTCCTCCCCCCTCAGATTCCACTATGAATCTCGATAGCACCGCACTATATGTTCCCACAGTCTGAAAATCATAATGCCTCACAGCATCGAAAAAGCAACTCATAGATCTCCCAGATCACTAACAAGCTCAATAACGAGAGATTAAACCTATCCCTCAATAATACATCTCAGGGCCAACCAAGCCATCTCAATCTGAATACGTAGCCAATCAGCTCACCAACAAACTCATTACCAAGAAGCCTGAAGCTGCTTTATTCCCTTTTTATAACTCCTGCCAGAGCCGTACAATACGGTGCCCGACACTGCATCAATACCGAAATCCACAATCTCGCCCGACGACATGCCTGGCCACAAGGAACGCATCCGAAAAAGTCTCTCAATACTGGAACTGAATCAATGGTAGAAACCTCTATACTGACATCCGTCACAAAGGCCCAATTAAGGAAAGCAATCCTTCCCAGCCATCCGCTGATCTTTGGAATACCAACCACTCTGCTATATCATAATCCGATGCACCTCGCCACGCAACCGATGGCATTTCCGACATAGCCCATAGCACAATAGTCTAGAACAACCCACATTGCGACAACCACTCTACAGCTCAGCATCATATACAAAATCTAACATACCAACAAAGAAGGACCCGCTCGGGCCTCCAATCCCAATAGCCGCTAACGGTACCAATACACACTGTCCACAACCACTACATAGCCTGAACATGATAACTCACAGTCATTCTTCGAAGATATTCTAAAATTCTCCTGTGCCATCAAACACACCTAGATATCAACAGTCAACCTATCAAGAAAATTCTGCAACACTACCGAAGTGCCATCAACTTAATCACGTTGCCCTTTTTCTGAAGCATGTACCCTTGTCATATCACTACGATCAGCAACACCGTTTCCTTAGTCATATGAGGATCATTCACCCAAGTCCTCTGAAGATCGATTCTTGAATCACCTGCAGCTGCCCATGCCGCTTAAGAATTTAATGACTTTCCATTCCGAACTGAACCGAGCCTTACACACACAAATCCCAATCCTTTACAACATAACGCATATACCATACCATATTAGGATAACATGAGAACTTTATCTCCCTTTCCGCACCACAAACATCGATGCACTCAACTAGTCAATAACTTTCATTGATCCCATTTAGAAGAAAAATAATTACACACTCCATGCTTCGCATACCCATAAGAAATATACTCATCTTCAAACCACGGTAAAACCCAACAAGAACATCTCTGCCAACTCCATTTGTACAAGCTAAACTGTCAGGACTGAATCCTTCTATCTAAACCGAGCTGAGCAAGCTGTCAAAACTCAAGAGCATTGCTGCAATTTGCCTGTAAAAGCCCATTACTTCGAACACATACAAGTTATTAATCATATCTTTACCATACTGATTCGGTCTATTATCAAGCTGTTCCGTCTATCAAATTTCTCTTTTTATTCATCATCAACTTGATATTTATCCTTGATATAGCATCACAATGCCTCGACATTCCCCGATGAATAAACAATCTCTAACCACATGCACAACCTTGAGACACCTGATTGATACATGTACAATCTTGAACACATTAAAACCATTCACGGGAGTCATTCACTCTTATTCAAACTGCAATTTACCTGACTTAACGAACAGAACCACTCGTGCCTTATTAGCACTCTGACATCGAAGGATATGACCTCATTCCAATACGAACGAACATCTTCCTTTTCTATACGCTGAGCATTCTTTATCAACAACAGCTCAGGACCTCCTATTGTCTTCACACATCTACGAAGTACCACATAACCTTTATCAACATTTTGCTTTACTCGTTCCATCCTCGGCTCATTTTCTGTAACTAGGAATGATCCTCCAGCATACCTTGAAACGTAAACAACATAGCACATAACCATGCGATCAGCTAATCAACAGCAACCTCCCAACTTGGCTCAAAGCCACCTATCAGGACACATTTAATAATCCATAATACTTTTACTCTAATTATGCCACAATATTATAGTGAGATTAAACTCATATCATCTACTAGTTTATGAAAACACAGATCCTCAGACACTGAAATCCTCTACAAACCTCGCATTCATCCCCACGTCAGCTGAGTCCATTCTCTGAAGTGACCCAAATTTTTAAATTACAACACGTACCTTTCATTTACACATGAGATCTTTTAATAATATACATAAGAATCATACCCCTTAAGAACAATCTGTAGGAGAAAACCCCCCTGCTTCACCTCAATTTAGTATTTCAGCACACCTTCCACCATCATACACATAACACATCCATTAAGACTTCCTGATTCTGAACTCATATCGCCACACGTAGTGTACTTTACTTTCCAACTAAGAATACGAAAAATATTCTTCACGTGCCCATAACTCGGGGCTACACAACAGATTACAATAGGAATCGAACACTTACCAGCTCATCTATCATTCAGCAGACTCCTTCATCGCTACCAAGACATATAATAACATCTCATCACATGAATACCAACCTCCATTCTGGCTAATAGTGACAACGCCAAACATATAAGTTCAGAACACTTGCTCACACAATCAGCACCTCGGTGCTCAAGCCATAGGCAATGATCCAGCCTCAAGTCCTCCAGACTGGCCCAACATCGAACTCACGGGATCACATCTCGCCCCTCGATCGGGGAATCACAAGCCATCAGGGCACTTATAATTCTGAGCGCTCATGTGTGCATACAGAGTGTGGAAGGAATTTCAAGAGTTATATCTCAAGCTGAATCAAGTATGCGCGATAAGAATTCCATGAAAGTGAAGTTTTCCTAAAGGTTCTGCAGCCTCTCGAGGATAAATACAGACATCTCCGTACCGATCCGCGAGACTCTACTAACCGGCTCATGACTCATGAGGCCTAGTAACCTAGGCTCTGATACCAACTTGTCATGACCCCAATCCTGATCGTGATAGCGCCCAACACAATTGTTAGGCAAGCCCGACCAATTACACTCTCAACCCGAGCATGAAACTCAAAACCAATTATTTAAATATCATTAACAACAATGAAGCTAAAAGATTTAGTTGAATATCATGATAACACGGAATATACTCCCATAGACCTGGGGGGTCATGAGTCTAGAGCCTCTGACAATACAGTGTGACAAGACTCCAAATAATACAATATCTCAAAACTGCGGAAGGATAATAAAAGAGATAGGGGAGGAATCGGGTCCTGCAGACGTCAGGCAGCTACCTCGACAACTCCGGATAAACTCTGAAATCAGCAATAGCTCAGCTAAACTCCCGAGATACCTGGATCTGCACACATGGTGCAGGGAGTAAGGTGAGTACTTACAACTCAGTGGTAATAAGTGTAAATAATAACTGAGCGGTAAAAAATCACGTAAGAACACTCCATCATGCTATACAGAACAATACAACTTTTTTAACAAAATAGTAAAAACCATGAAACTCCTTTAGAAAACATCTAGCTCAGTTTAAAAATCTCTTTTAAAAATATTCTTTTTCCAACAGTAGGCATAAAAATGCGATATCAGGTAGTGCAAGTCCGCACACAAGTCGGCCCCTCGGGCACAGCACTCTATTTACAAATAACACCAGGGTATCTAGTACACACTGCAAGAAATAGCATGGATGCCAATGATATGAGAGTGCTAAATGGCATGCCACGTAATACAAACAGGAATCAATGCGTGAATGCAATGCAATGCACATAAACGATGCGGTGTACAGCCCGATCCATTTGGGTACCCGCGCTCACTGTGGGGGTTTAGACTCCGGAGGGGCTCCTACAGCCCAAGCGCAATATCAATATCACACCGCTGCGGCGTGCAGCCCGATCCATGCACAGTCCAGAATGCACACATAACACTGCTGCGGTGCGCAGCCCGATCCATACTCAGTTTGAAAATGCACATAAGCCCCTTGGGCATTAGTAAAATAGCAGTTCTCAGCTCAAAACATTAGTAAATTATCATTTAAGTTTTTTTTAAATCTTAGAAAGATGGCTGAGTTTGCAAAACTGTATTTAGAACCTTGGACTAAGATCAAATAATATGCAACGTAATGCAATAATAGTGATATCAATCCCTAAAGGATTCAAATAATCGGCACGAACCCCAAAACATGGCAATCAGCCCAAATCATGATAACATCAAGTAGTTTTCAGTCAATCACGCAGTAAAATCAACAACCGGGACGGACCAAGTCACAATCCTCAACGGTGCTCTACCGCATACTCATACTTGGCATGCAAGTCACCACAATACAGTACTATGATGTGCAAATCCGGGGTTTCAATCCCTCAGGATATCATTTACAAGTATTACTCACCTCGAACCGGTGAAATCTCTTGCTCGCGACGCCTTTGCCCCACAATCCGGCCTCCACATGCGTCAAATCTATCCAAAATCAGAGCAAATACATCACAATATGCAAATGGGATATTACCCAATCGAAAACAATCGAAAAATATCGAAATTCACGAAATTTGCAAAACCCGAGCCCGGGGCCCATGTCTCGAAATCTAGAAATTTTTACATCAAAATGTTTCTTATCTCGCCACGAGTCTACCCATATCAAATTCATCAAAATCGGAGTCCATTTGGCCCCTCAAATTCCAAGTTTACACTTTCTTAGGTTTCAAGCCCTAACCTCCATTTTTACCCCTTAATTCCTTGAATTTTCAGTGTTTAATCCTTGTTTTCATACCATAACAACAATATTCGAGGCTACAAATTCATACCTGATGGAATCTCCTTCGAAATCTCTCCAAATCGCCAAAAATCGCCTCTCCCCGAAGTCCAAAAAATATTTTTCTAACTTCTGAAATTTCGATAACACTGTTTCATTAAACCCTCGGCATTGTTCGCTTCTACGGTACCGATACCGCTTATGCGTGACCACTTCTGCGGCCATTCTACCACTTATGCGATTCTCATTAAACTCCCCAGAAATCGCTTATGCGATCAGGCATCCGCTTCTACGGTTCCCCATCTTCCGCTTCTGCGGTGATTTCCCTGCTTTTGCGGACCCGCTAACGCGAACAGACTTCCGTTTTTGCGAAATCCTCCTGGGCTCCCTTTGGCCACTTCTGCGGCTCTTCCACCCCATCTGCGGAACCGCTTAAGCGTCTCCTTTTCCGCAAACGCGGAAACAGCAGAAGGCTTAAGGATCTGCTGCAACACCAAGCTTCCAACTTCCGTTTAATCATCCGAATTCACCCCGAGACCCCCGGGACCTCAACCAAAAGCACCAACACATCCAAAAACTTTATACAAACTTTCTCCAATCCTTGAAACACATCAAACAATGCTAAAACCAATAAATTACATCGGATTCAAGCCTAGTTTTCATCAAAACTTCCAAAATGCGCATTCAATCAAAAACCCGACCAAACAACGTCTGAATGACCTGAAAATTTTTCAAAAATATCCAAAATCACCTAACGAAGCTACTGTAACTCTCGGAATCCCATTCTGACCCTCGGATCAAAATCTCACCTATCAACCGGAATTTGCCAAAATTCCAACTTCGCCAATTCAAGCCTATTTCTACACCGGACCTCCAAATTACTCCTAAGTCACAAATCATCCCCCGAAGCTAACTGAACCACCGGAATTCAATTCCGATCCCTCTGACTCACAAGTCAACATCCGGTTGACTTTTCTAAAATAAGCTTTCGTCTAAGAGGCTAAGTGCCTCATTTCCAACTAAAACCAATTCAATTCTATATGATTCATTCAAATACTGATATTGAAGCATAGAACAACATAATATGGGGAAAACGGGGCGGTAACTCACGTGACAACGGGCCGGATCGTCATATCGGTGAAGCTTCTGTATTCCCGGTACGCTGCCCCTCCCCCCCTCCTAGCTCGAGTTGTCCGCTCGGGTAAGCCAGGTCTAGAACAATACACCCAGTTTTTAAACCTAGTATAACAAAAGCTCATGCCGGATCCCTAGTAGGAACGCTTGTTTGCATCACGTGCATTTGACTTTGAGGACTCGACACAGGGGTTGGGTCCGTCTAGCACAGGTGCACCTGAAATCAAAAGACCATCCTGATGCATTTTGCTTGCTACTTGCGCATTTATTTGATTCGTACTGCATGTTGACCGACTTCTAGAACAAGGGCAAATTGATAAAAACCAAGTTGAGGTGTGAGAGAGAAAATTAACCGCCTGTGAAAAACCTGGTGTCCAAAATACCCCGAAACTCTGCCAAAAATTTCAGAAAACTAAAAGGGCTATTTCAAAAGTTGGTGTTTTTTGTTGCATCAAAATTGGCCGAACTATGAAAGTTTTATTCTCACTGGATGTGGGATACGTAGGCAACCCTCGTCGGGTCCAACTACTTTTGCAAAAATAACCCAGAAATGTGAAAGTGTCGTTGTTTTGTCATAAATAAATTAGGTGGTGCCATGCTTGTCCAAAATGGCCAGAAATAGCCTAAAAAGGCATCGGAAAGCTGTTTTTGCAAGAATAGCCACCTAGGGTCCTTTTTCAAAATTTTGGTTGATTAACAAAAACAGCCCTAAAATTGTTTTTTTATCTTGAGGTGCTAAAGGGTTGTATTCGCAAGAATGTTTTGTTTTAAATTTTGTGAAAAGGGGTGTTTTTCTCTTGAGTCAAAATAAATCACATCCGTTTAATCAATCACATTAAATAAATGTGCAGCATGAGCACAATTGAAAATGAACCTTTCATAGTCCGCAAGATCCCTTTATAACTACATATGTGGTGGCATGATCTGGGAGAAGTCAGCAGAAAAATTGTGATAAAAGCTTTAGGTGGTCTTGTTGGGCTTCTGAAGATTAAGCCGAGGAAGGATATAATTGAGGCTTTGATACCCTTCTGGGACCCAGCATATAATGTGTTCCATTTTGCTAATTTTGAGCTAACTTCTACGCTTGAGGAAATAGCAGGCTACGCTGGCTTCAATGGGAATCTTAGAAATCAATACCTGGTGACACCTAGAACAGTGACTCCTCATAAGTTTCTAGACCAGTTAAGAATCAGTCGGGAAGTTCAAGACAATAATTTGGCCAAAGGATTTTGTACATTCTATTTCTTGAACCAACATTACGGGAATCCCCCCGGTTTTAAGATGCCAGATACCGGTCTTACTCACTCGAGGAACAAAGATAAGTGGGAAACTCAGCGAGGATTGACTTTTATAGTGTCATTACCGAAAGTTTTAATTTATCCAAGAAAAGATGGAAACATAGAGTTGGGGCTTGTGGGGATAGCCAATTTCATGACAAAAAAGGCAAACGGAACCATTGTACTGATGATATTGGCGGAGATCTACCAAGCTCTAACCGTCTGCCGAGGAAGGGGAAAGTACTTTGAAGGATGCAATATGCTTCTGCAACTCTAGATGGAGGAACACCTTTGCCACCGCCCAAGGTACATGAACTGTGGCATGACCGGTGTTGAATGCATTGAAAAACATGAACAACGGATGGAGGGCCATAAATTTCCCTAAGTTACGGAAGCATGGTTTGCATACCTGAGCTTCCTAACTGCAAACAAGATTGAATGGACATTCGGGTGGCTCTCACTCAGTGAAGTCATTTATATGTTAGCCGAGGTATGTATTCTTGTATTGATGGGTCTCCAGAGCATTCAACCTTATGCCCCATACAGAGTTCTATGCCAGTTAGACAGGTACCAGACTATCCTGCATGACGAGGACTTGAGTCGGCAAGTTATCAAGTTAGGGCCAAAGTCTGCTTTTCCAGAAGAAAGGGTGCGTCAGATTTGGCATCAATGTAGGTTCCTAGAGCCAAAAACTCATGTACGAGATCTATCCAGAGGCAATTTGGAGCCTAGTTACACATATTGGTACAGTAAAAGATCCCAAGTCCATCGAGAGTTCGAACGGCCCGCAAAAAGGCCCCATGCGCAACAGTTCACTGATAGAGCAGAGGAGCAATGGAACTGGTTGGCCAAAGAAAATGAGTATAGGGCTACCATAAGCAAGATGGAAAAGCAAGTCAAGGATCTTCAATTTGAGAATGGTTTGCAACCGCAGATCAGGACGAGAAGAAAAAGCTAGCCAAAGAAAATGAAGCCCTTTGAGCCCAAATTCGGGAGATGAAAATAGCATCCAAAAACCCCGCTAGAAGTGCAAAAGATGAAAAACTTATAGATAACCTTAGGCGGAAGGTGGGTGAGTATGGTTTTGATCTGAACTAGGAAGAGGGTGAACTAGTAAGGGCACGAACAAAATTGGCTAAAAATTTGGAGGAACAAGCATGCTTGGTTAAACAATTAAAAGAGAAATATGACAATGAGGTCGTGGGGTTGAAGAAAAAGATCACCGTCCTTGAGAACAAAATGACTTAGCAGGCAAAAGATTTCAAAGCAGAAAGAGAACACTGCTATGCCATAATGTCACAGCTAGAAAAAGACATACAACAGCTTCAAGAGCAAAACCATACGGCTGAACAAGTTTTGGGGGCTAAGACTCAACAAATAGGCGCTTACTCCAAGAAAAGGGTACCATCAGGGAGAGGGTTCGAGCCATTGCTGACTACATTGTCATGAAGTGCCACAAATGTGAAGACATGACTAGAACCATCTTCTTTGTTGCGGTAATGACCTTTATCCGCCAAATAACGAGTGACTTGGAGAGTCTTCAAGGGGATCTCGCGCATAGGCCCGTGGCGAGACCGACTGATATCCCACGGGCCCTTGGATCAATTGAGGAATTATTTATTCATGATTTTCATTTGAATCTGTATTTTCACTTTCTTTGATGGAGTCTGTTAGTCTGTTTTCGAGTCCGTATTTTCATCTTTCTATTGGAGTTTCTTAGTCCCCTATTTTTTCGAGTCTATTAGTTTTTATGATTAAATTCTGTAGGATGATCCGTTGTAATCAAAATGCTTTAATTTATGAAAATTTGAAAATTCCAAATGTTTTTATTTATTTATTTTTATATTTATTTCCCAAAACTACGCTTGGTCTGATTCATGCGGCATTATGATACGTAGGCAATCCCCATAGGATTCTATCATAACCAGAAAAGAAAAAAATAAAGAAAAAAGAAAAAAAAGAGAAAAAGAAAAAAAAGAGAAAAGGGAAAAGAAAAAAAAAACAAAACAAGAAACTGTGGGAAGGAAACAATGGCAAAACAAGAGAGGGAAAAATGAGAGAGTAAAGAACAACGAGAAATCTAGCAAAGAAAGGCAGGAGTGAAAAAAAAGTGGCAAAATGGAAATTAGGCAAAGCCGGGATGATGCATGCAAACGATCAAATGGATAATAGAAATGGTTAACTATTTAGGTGCATTGCATCCCCAACGTGCGGTTACCTATCTATTAAGCCCCAATCGCTAACAAGTTTGTTGTTGTCATCAAGTTCAGGCAGGTGGTTAGTTTGTTTGGCATTCTGACAACTCATCCATACAACACCAGGTCCAAAGACAAGTTGATCATGGCTAACCAAGAACTGGATGCAAGTGTTATTGATCCGTCAAGAGAGGGGGAAGAGTTTGATGTTAATCTGAAAGAGGAGTTGTATAAGCTGAAACAACAGATGGCAAAGATGTACCAAGCCGGGGTAAAAAGGCATCCACCACCATCCTACCCTGCCAACCCTGCTTTTGTCCCGCTGTTGGCATAACTCTGGGAACCTCCTACTGTCGATTCATCTCCACACTTTCCCATTTACCACCACTACCAAGGCACCACTTCCCAAACACCACAAGTTCCTCCACCCAAACCAGTTCCACACCCTCCTCCACCGGTCACCCCTATTTTTCTGGCACCCCCACCCACTACACTCTACCGATCCTATAGTGAGTCTCTATTTCTAGACCCAAGATAACCAATACTATTCCCCAGAGCCTACTTTCAAGGCCCCAGAACCTTACTCTTACACTAATTGTTTCGACCTCCCTGTTGAGACTGAGAAACCACCTAAAAATCTGGAATAGGAGGAAATGTTCAGGAAGGTTAAAAGCCTGGAACAGTCATTCAGAAACATGCAGGGATTGGGTGGCCAGGTAAGCGTGGCCTATAAAGATTTGTGTCTATTTCCTGATGTTTAGTTGCCGGTGGGATTTAAGATGCCAAAATTTTATTTGTATGATGGGCGTGGCGATCCAGCAGCCCATCTGAGTGGTTATTGCAGTGAAATGATAAGTGTTAGTGGGAAAGATGAGTTGTTGATGACGTATTTCAGTGAGAGCCTGACTGGGGCAACTTTGGAATGGCATACTCGTCAAGATGACGGTAAGTGGCACACATGGGATGACATGGTTCAAGATTTTGTGCGAAACTTTCATTATAATATAGAGATTGTGCCAGACCGCTCCTCCTTATCTCAGTACCGAACCATGAATATCCCTGAGCTCCACATAATCCACCCTAATATTATCCTCCAAATAACGTCCGGCTATTTGTCCGGCCACTGGGTCATTCCTCATGGCGAGCCCCAGCACCGAATAATGCACTTTTGCCTTCACAACATTTTTGAGCATCCAACAACCCTAGAAAACTAGGGCATGAAGGGAGATAAAGGCAAAGAAATAGTTTCACGCCAATCAGAGAATCATATACAAGCCTATTTGAAAAGTTAAAACACTCTGGCCTGATAGAGGCACTCCTCGGCTATACACCGGACCGATATGCAAAAGGATTTGATCCTACTGTGTGGTGCATGTACCACTCTAATGTACAAGGGCATAGACCACTCTAATGTACAAGGGCATAGCATTAAAGATTATCGTTCTTTGAAAAGGGAAATAGAAAGAATGATTCAAGAAGGAATATTTATGGTCCAAGGCAGTAATACCCCAAGTGTCACACGTAATCCTCTATAGGTGCATGACAACGCATAGATATTTGGGATGGTTGGCAATGATGAAGGGTTGGTCAAAGGAGTCAAGGAGCCACTAGGTGAAGTTAATGATATTGAAATTGGTAATGGTCTTGGTAATATTGATGTTGAACTCAGTGGCTAAGATGTCGAGCTTGGGAATTAGAAAGAAGCTCCTTTCTTGGTTATCCATGGAGGAGTCTTGGTGGTTCATCTTGTTGTCATTTCCATTGTCCGGGTTATTTCAGGGTTGTAATCCAGACATTGTCTTATGACTCAAACCCTTCTATCCTTTTTATTTTGCCTAATTCATTTAGTCGTAGTTGTGAGCACGTGATTTTTGCCCTAAGCAAATTATTCCAAAAGTTGCAAATTAAATAATTTTACAATTTTTAG